>NNCF01129815.1:36176-86627 GCA_002313205.1 Laupala kohalensis | reverse complement strand
TAGAGATATTGGTCGGTAATTTCCAATATTAAGTTTGTTTCCTTTCTTGTGTAAAGGTTTCACTTTAGCTCTCTTAAATATTTTAGGAAACACCCCTTCCGATAAAGAACTATTAAAAATATTTATGAGTGGATTTAATATAGCATGGGACGAAAATTGAACAATAAACTCAGGTATATCATCTACGCCTGTTGAAAATTTGTTTTTTAATGAGCTGATGATTCTCATGATTTCACTGGCGTTAGTTTCGGAAGTGAACATAGAATTCATAAACAACAAGAAATAGCATTATCGGCGGGGATCTAAACTTACAGCATGCTGACTGGGAGGGTGACTCAGATAGCATTAGCAATGTGCAGTCATCAGTTAACAATCTTGTTTGGGATTTTGTTTACTGTCAGGAAGTGAAGCAACCGACAAGAGGGGAGACAGTTCTCGACGTTTTCCTCGAAAGACCGGAGGATAAGCTCATCTCTTGCGACACTGTAGATGGTATAAGTGACCACCGCGCGGTTATCTTAGAAGTCCACTGGGCTACTTTTCCAATTTCTAAACCACAGGAAAGAATAGTATATCAATATAATAAAACAAATGTGGCATTTTTCCAGTCTTTTCTACGTCAAGATTATGCGAGTTGGGCCGGTACAGGAAACTCCGTAGAAGAAATTTGGTTAAACTTTAAGAATATAATATTTAAGAGCATAGAAAAATTTGTTCACCATAAAAAATTAAAAAACAATCCCGACCCTGAATACTCTAATATTTACATTAGACGTTTGAAAGCGAAAGTAAGAAAAGCGTATAAAAATCGAAAAAAAGGGACTGTCTATCAAAATAATTACAAATTTATCTCTAAACTGTTATTAATAGTGAAGAAAAATGCTCAAATGTGTTTATACACAAATTTTTTCAAAATAAAGACAACAGTTGGTCACAATTTTATAAGTAACTGAAAAGACGGAAAGGGAATAAAGAAAGTACACCAGCGATAAAAAGATAACGGTGTATTCTACACAGAACCCCAGTATAAGGCTAATGTTTTAACACATATTATTCGTCGGTTTTTGGCATTTCCTCTAGCAACGGCAGTCTAAATATGACAAATAATTCCCATGTTTATAATTTTGTTCCAAATACTAGGATTCTGCGTCATCGAATTTCTAATATTAAGAATAAAAAATCGATCGGTCACGATAAAATTCCAGAGAATTTACTTAAACTTGGTGGGGAAACCATGATTCCGTACCTAGCCTGGCTTTCGGATATTACATTAAATAATTCTTAATTACCATGCGACTGGAAAAAGGTTATCGTTGTACCAATTCACAAAGGATGTGATCCCTCATTAGTTAGCAATTATCGACCAATTTTCTTAATACTTGGGAAAAAAATAATTTTCTACATCCCGCACAACATGCTTTTAGATTAGGGTACTCATGTGAAAGCCAACTTGTTTCCGTTTGCCAGGACTTAGCTGAATCACTTGACGAGGGAGGGAGAACTCATGCAATAGTTATTGATATATCAAAAGCGTTTGATTTAGTGCCACATGATCGACTTCTTGCAAAAATCACGAAGTCACAAATTGATTCGCGTGTTGTCAAATGGATTAGTAAATTTCTCCGGGATCACACACAACAAGTTAGAATAGATGGGCGCTTCTCTAAAGAAACCGCGGTGACGTCAGGAGTACCTCAGGGAAGCGTTTTGGGTCCCCTTCTTTTTCTTGCATATCAGAGCATATCAATTTGGTAGTGCGCTTATTTGCAGATGACTGTATTATGTATCAGAATATTAAGATAGAGACTGTTATATGTTACAGTACAATCTAAATGAATTGTGGAAAGGGCTGAGACGAATAAAATGAAAATAAACCCTCTAAAATGTATATCTTTATGTTTTTCTAAATCAAAAATAAAACCTGCTCTGAACTATACATTAAATTATCAGATAATTCCTGAAGTTTCAAGTTGTAAATACTTAGGTGTTATAATTTCTCGTGACTTAAATTGGGCAGAACATGTAAAATACACAACAAAGAGAACTTGGGGAGCGCTGAACATCATGAGACGCGTACTTAGAAAAGGGAACTCGAAATCTAAAAGCTTGGCGTACACCTCATTAGTCCGACCTGTACTGGAGTACGGTGCCGCTTGCTGGGATCCGTATAGGGAGGGTCACATCAATGAATTAGACCGGATACAAAGAAAGGCTGCAAAATTTGTTAGGGACAACACACGTAATATTAATTTAGAGTGGGGCACACTTTCCAATCGAAGGAAGTTCACGCGTCTTTGTGCTTTCTTTAAGCCTAAATGGGAGAGCCTGTATGGAAATCAGTGAACACTAGGCTCCACCAACCGAACTACATTACTCGCAGCGACTACAAGCGTAAAATAAAATGTAGGAAACAAAAAACAGATATTCCTTTGTGAATAGAACAATTGCAGACTGGTATAAGTTACCCGCAACAACACTTATGGACTTACCAAAAAGAGTAAAATGTTTCCGCAGCCGTCTTCTTGCTTCTTCGAAATAGGAGTACAAATGAAATGCAGTGTAGTGAGGTGAATGGAGACAAAGGGTATAGAAAATCCTCAGAGCGAATAGAATTGTAGTGCAGTGTAGTGTAGTGATGTGAAGTGAGAGTGACTGCAACCCTGTTTTGGCGTTATATTTATAGTTATTAATTTCATTTAATTATATTATAACAATTATTTTTAGATTAAGTTTATAAGAAGAGTAATAATATATGTGTGTATATTGAAGCGTGCTTGAACGTATGAGTGTGTGTGTGTCTGTTTCTGTTTGTAAGTGAAAATGTGTTTCTGTTCATCTGTAATTTACACACATATGGACCTCTTTTATTTTTTTAATTCTTTAGGTGTATTATCCTTCTCGCTTATTGTGTACTGATTTTCTAAGCATTTTATTCCGTGGGTGTGTATTTTATAGATATTTGAACGAAGATTTTTTTTAAATTTCACATTATCGTATTATGTATATTCTTATTATGTCTATTATGTTTTCCATGTGCCACCGAGCATTGCTTACTTGCAGATTAATAAATTAATATTATTAATTCAGAGAATTTGTAATTTTCCTTACGCATATAGAGTATATTTCTTTTGTTCATTCCAAATAAATATGAAGTGAAATTCGAAAGAAAATTCTGAACGAAGAATACTCAAAAATTACATCCCATAAAATAACAGTTCCATCAAAATTTCACCAATAAAATAGGACATGAAATAAAATATGGCATGAATTCTTCAAATACCTAGGGTCCGTTAAGTTCAAGTAATGTTTGTAACAATTTGCGAACGGTAGTTATTGGGAACAATACTTGTGATAACAAGTAGTTAGCTACAATCGTTTCACAAAGATTTCGCTAACACTTCAGTAACCCCTACTTGTCGGTAGCAAGTGAAGTATCTTCACACTTGAAAGTAATATGCATTTGCGGATAGTCCAGTCTTTCTCGTTTGATTATCCGATACGTAAGACCAAATTTGTAATTTTAGAACATTTGTAATATAATTTATGGGAGATATAGCATAAATTGTTTTTTACGTATTGTTATAAATGTTTCGGCTCATCAACTACGACTTTCCAAACTGCATTATAATAACTTAGCAAAAATAATGACAAAAAACTACATTAAATTTTTTTCCTAAAATAAATACGGATTCTTTTTTCATAATACGTTTTTGTAGTATAATAAGTTTTTAAATCGTTCGTTAAATTCGTACTGACGCAAATGTTAAGTACTCTCTTCCCCAAAAAGTTTTCCTATATCGTTGTACATTAATGAAAAGCTCATATTCATCTTCCGAGGAGGAACTTGACCGACGCATATTAATTAAATAACACTTGTAACACAGTTAATTTACGTTTCTAGCTAGGTATGAAATACTTTGTTAGTAACAAGTTTACTTTACAATGTTACAATTTTTAGTAAAAACAATATTAGTTGATTACAAGTAAATTGCTAGTAAAAATGCAAGAATTCAGTGTAATTATATTACACGTTACAAGTTTACAAGTGTACCTTTGCCAAACACTAATAAGGGGATACTTCTACAAACTTGTGAAAATTTACTTGTAACTTACAAACTTGTACTTTTGTGTAACGGGCCCCTGGATCAAGCAATGTGAAGTAGCAAAAATACTTCCTTTCTTTACGAATTTCATCTTGGCAAAACCTCAGATCCAAGCAAAACAAGAATTCGTTCTCGTCTACCCGAAGCTCCCTCCGTCCTTCTAGACAAATTAATCGATAATTTAAGAAAATAAATGTTTATAGTAAACAAATATTAAATAACACAAAAAATAAATTAAAGTCACATGACAAACTGCCTAATTGAGTTGGAAGAGCCAAGACGAGCTGACCTTCCTAATGATATTCATTTTATTAATTTACTTATTAAACCAGAAAATTTACAAAGTAAAATCCTACAGAGGTAAATTAATTACCTGTATGCAGGTCTGGTGCAAAATAACTTACTACTGTATTTTCGAGTATGGTGTTATATTTTATTTTATTGTAATTAACTGTCCCGTAAAGTATCGTAGTCACTTATCTGGAAAAATCCAGTAAACACCACTCCAGAGAACTGATGTCCTTAACTGTGATGAATTTGAAAATAAACTTTTTGAATTTTCATAGTACTCAATATTGTCGAATATTATCTTGAAATAAATGAACTTATTTGAGTACTTTCTTTCGTCCTGTCATGTTTCCGTTCGAGTGGTTTCGATGGTTGATAAATGATTAACTAAAACTTTTAATTGCGCCATTATAATGAGAGTATTTTTGAAATTTCTGTAGTAATTTAGTTTCAATGCATTGAATCGACATTAGAAAGTATATATTATTATATTTACTCAGAGATTTATCAGTGAAATACAATTTTATGACATCAATTTGTAAGGGCTCTAATGACCTTGAAGAGCTCGAAAATCCCACAAAAAAATCAATTCGTGAGAAATAAAACACGGAAGTATTTGGATTGAAGTTTAAGGAAATTAGTAAAAGGATTCTATTTGGTTGAAGGTTTCTAGTTACTGAAAATGGCATTACGAAGAAACGATGTATTGATTATGCAACAAAACAATATTTTTCAATATTATCTCCATAAAATGTAGGAGATTTCCGATTTGAAAAATATCATCTCCGGCAGGATTATTTTCCTGCAAAAAAAATTGCAATTGATTTTGAAAGATCAGTGAATAATAAGTTTCCATCTTGTATTTGTAGACTCTGGAAAAACGCACTTTTTAAGTGGTACTTTAAAATGGACCGTATTGAACACGAGTAAAAGTATTATATAGTGAAGTTATCGTTTATGGATCATTTGTTTTCTCGTTTTGAAGACCACCCCTCTCATGAAAGGGAAAAAATGAATGTATCAATTATATTTTCTTCAAAACGTAATATTTTCTTGCGTTTTGGTCAATATTATATAATTATTTCGCCTACGTGGTTGTACGTGATGATGGCTGCCAACATCCCTTTCTTGTGATTTTTTTCTATCACACGTTTGTCAAGACTTTTCACGCTATTATTGTAATCGTTATATATAATTATTTGAGGTATATTTGTAAAAAAAAGTAATCCTTGAAGAGAAAACCATCTTTGTTGCAAAAAAAGGGAAAATTGAGTTAGGGGAGAATGTAGTAAAAAGCGGCGAATGAGGTAGTAAGAAACATCAATAATACAAATAAAATAACAATGTTTTATTCTTTCATTCTTAGAAATATAAATAAATAAATTTATTATCAAAAAGCAGTTACAAACTACGAATCACCATGTGGGAACAATAAACTAATCAACTCTCTGGAAGCAAGCAAGAGACTATCCCATCAATTCCAATCAAGTACCCTAATGCAGAGGCGGATTGGAAATTTCAGCGCACTCCTTAGTTACTTTTGAAGATTGCAAATGATATTTGCAAACGTTCAATCGAATTTCATCACACACCAGAGTAATCGAGTCCGACCGACCACTACCAGCTCCTAGCATTGAAGATGATCCTCCGGTATTCGACTCCCTTCAACAGGTTCCCAAGATGTCCATTGAACGAACAAACCACATAAATCATCTTGACTGGTGCATCTTGTCTGGCGGCATTTCTACATTCCAAGAACGGACGTTCCAGAATAAAAGCTTTGGGAAGGGTGACGGCGCGTCCCGCTGGTAACTAGTAGTGAGGTTCAAAGTCATCTCCCGGGATGTGGGTTCAATTTGTTCTCTCCCAGAATACATATTGCTGCATTTATTTTACGCTTCAGTTCGGTGTCTGATTTGGTTACTTCGCACGTTTTGATTGCTTCAAGGTTTGATCTAAATTTATGCAAAAATTAAAGAAATAATATTCACATATTCAGTATATCTCGGTTTTTGTTAACATCATTTTACATTGGATTTGGTATTCGTCAATTTTTTTCCGCGAAAAATTTGATACTGTTTCCATCGGTTCACTCGGACTTCGTCACCGCACCCAGATGACCTCGTTGCTAATTTTCTGAAAAATTATTTTTAATCTTGTCCCGTTTTAAACAAATATTAAAGATGGGGAAGGACAAGACCTCTTTGGTCAGCTTTTTTGCGACATAGGTCGACTTTGAAGCTGGGAGTAATGACGAAAGACCGAGAAGGGAATTGGTACTAGATAGTGTCTTCAAATCTGAAGTCCTTACAAAGAGGGATTGTTAAAAGCATGTATTCTTTACAGTATTATGTTAATTTTTCTAAATTTATTATTCTTACTGTACTTATTCTGTATAAAATGTGTTTTGGGTATGCACTTTGGAGTGTCTAGAACGAATTAATTGCATTAATATTGATTCATATGAAAATCATAGTTTTGGTTTTCGTCGGTTTAGGATTTCGGTGATTCTCTTCGGGCGGTAAATTCAGGAAAAGCTACGTATTACTGTACTATGTCACGTAGCTATTCGTTGAAGAAATAATATCTGTATTCCTGATATACCTGTTAATGGCAGTTTCCGGAAGATGTCAGCGTCATTTATGAAAACAAATTGCATTTCTATTCTATCAAAATTTCGCGTTGTTTTGAATCCTGCCTATATAAGAAACCTATGAGGTAGGAAGGAAAGTGGAGATGTCATACCATAAAACACAGACGAGGGGGATACTATTCACTAGGATCAGTCAAAGATCTGTATTTTAGACAAAATGTTTTGTTACTGGATTTCACATAGTCGGTAGATAAGATTTTTTTGTGGGGCTTTAGGGCTCGTCAACGGCAAGGTCATTAGAGCCCTTGGTAGATAAGAGTAAAGCATACTTTTAGACATTTAAAATTGTATGCTTTGAATTAGACAGCAGTGACAATAAAACTAAATTTTGTTTATAAAAATGGTCATTTACTAATTTCCGAGGGCAAAAGTTTATTGGGTCTTTATCTTCACCATTCGGACTATAGGCAGGAATATAAAGCACTGCTCACTTGCAGATTAATAAATTAATATTATTATCAAGAAGGCCTTTATTAGTGCGTCAAACATTTCGATCGGAAATCGTGTAAAATGAAAGTCCTAATTGTGCTCGTAAACTTTGTCAAGAAGAAGCCGAAATTGAAATTTTTGCGGGGCGCATTATTTTCTACACTAAGTTGATTTAACTTTGATAAACTGGTAAGTTGTTCAGAGGAACCGCATGAACGTCTACGCTTGATGGACAATGATGAGAAGCGTCATTGGGCGTGGTTATAATTTAAAAATACAAAACTCATAAATATTAAATCAAGAATAATATGCAAATGACCGAAGAGTTATATTGTTGTCTTACGTTAAAATATAATTTCAAGAAAATATACGTTTCATGACTTACGAATTTTTCTTTGACAAAACTGTTTTCTTATAGTTGGATATCGGTGATCAGATACTAGTATTCATTTTTAAGAATAAATTAAATATCTGGTGTTGTCTACTAGTAAAATATTTATGATGAAAAAGTTGATACATTTTTATCAAACAACGCTAGATTCAACTTCCCAATACTTAAACGAACTCGAATCACTCGCTAATGACTCTCCTAAACTTATCCCTCAACCTAAATTCTTAATTCCATCTAATTAACAACCACCATGCTTGTACGGTCTTCCCAAACTTCACAAACCAAATGTACCGATCCGTCCTATTGTCTCATTCAACAATTCCATCACTCATAGACTAGCCAGACATCTTAACACCTGCTTCCACAAACACATCAATTTCACACCCAAAAAAAACATCAAAAGTATTCATGAACTCACGAAACACATTGAAAACATTTACATCCCCACCAGTCCAAGTGTTCCCACAAATGAGGTCAAAATTATTTTAAACGATTTAATTGACAAATCCTCTTGTCCTCCATGGATCCGTTCAGACCTTTTCAATCTTTTGTCCTTTTGTTTAGATATAAATTATTCTTCCTTCAACCGCACCTTGTAGTACAAGCAATACTTCGGTTTACCTATGAGCTCCCCCCTCTCACCCCTCTTTGCAGACATTTTTATGGATAATCTAGAAAATAACAATTTTAACTCAAAGCATCCTCTATTAACCAGCATAATTTATTGGTACAGATACGTTGATGACATCATTGTACTATGGAGTGGTACACTTCGACAGCTTGACAGTTTTAAAGATTTCCTTAATTCCTTACACTCCATTATCAAAATCACTATGGAAATTGAAAAAGAAAAATCCCTGAACTTTTTTAGATATTTATATAAAGATTATTGACAACAAAAATATTTTTAACATTTTTAGGAAACCGACGCACACTGACACTGTCATAAATAGCACATCTGCTCACCCTACTTCCCACAAACGTGCAGCCTTTCCACTCAATAATCCACAGAGCTCTTCATTCCAATGTCTAAAGAAAACGTCACAAAAGAAATCAAGACAATCAAACACGTAGCTTACNCTTATGTCAATGGTTACACAACGAAATTAATTGACAACATACTACACAAAAATCTTTCTAAATAAAACACTTCACACATCACTTCTTCAACCTCACTCCTCCACTCCACTTTCAAACCTGTATTTATCCCTTATCTTAAAAAAATAAATAAATAAATTTATTGTCAAAAAACAGTACAAACTGCGTATGACCACGTGGAGNATGTCTGTCAATTTGTTTGAAAGGGATTGGACATTATGATGAAATATAATTATTTTATTTTCGCAAAGAGTTTGTGACTCACGAGAAATGGAATCGACGTTAGATTGTGGAGAGTTAGTGTGTTAGATTCTGGAACAAATTGTCAACAAAATTGCTAACGCTCTTTCTTCCTTGGGTCACTAGACAGTTTTCAAATTGTACAACTCTCCAAAATCAAATTTTACGACCAACAGACACCACCCCCACCCTTGAAAAAAGTGGAGTATACCTTCAGTCTTGTAATAATTGTGATGTCAAATATGTGGGAATGACCGGTAGGAAATTTATAATCGCAGTTAAAGAACACATTAACACCTTATACAACAATAGCAATTAATCGCATTTTTCTGACCACCTACGCCTTTTCACCCCCTCTTTCAAAACATTGATCAAAACGTACACATCATTGAAATACAAAACACCTTCAGAAAAGGATTAATATTAAAATATTTCCACTCACATAAATTATTAAAACAAAATGTCCCTCTGTGCAATGAACATATGAGCAACCTTTCTCCTCTTTTGTCCCTTCTCCTAATTTCCTCATGGGCTTTCCCGGTCAGTGCTCTAACCCTTCCCAAACCCCTACGTAGCTGTAGTTCTTAAATAGCGCCCCGTCCAAACTTTCGGCACATTTGCCCTTTGATACTAGGCTTTGTCAGGTACGTCCAACTCACTTATTCATATTTTTATATATTAATTTAGTTGAAGTTTTATCTCTTATTCACAGATTCATTCTACATTAATTCGTTGCTCTGTTTCCAATACACTTAAAAACTTTATTATATTTTAATTAATTTAAATTTCTTTATAATTTTAACAAATTTCAAACAATTTTAAATTTTCATGATTTTTACAAATTTCAAATGTTTATAAACTTAACAAAAATTTCCTGTACATTGAATTATTACGTATTGTTTTTTTTTATTTTGTTTTGTTTTAGACTGAAGATGCCAGCTAAGCTGACGAAAGTACTATCTAAATAAATATTTTACAAGTAGACAACACCACATCTTTCATTTATTCTGAAAAATATTTTCTTATACTTGAACGACGAATTATCATACAATATAAACAATTATAAACTATAACTAACATTGAAAACTAATTATAAAAATAACGTACGATATAATTAATTGTATATTATCTACCCCTAATTTTTTGTTTAATCATTATCTATCTGATTTCATTTGAGTGTTTGGTAGTACTATATTTCTAACTTGTGATTCTTCTTTCTTCTTTGTCTTATAAATAAAATTGAAATATCTACATATACTAGCATATCAGTGCTAACCTATATCGCTACTGTGACGCACATGAACCAAAAAAAAATTAATTTTGCAAACCAACTAATGGTGTTTCAGAATATATATCAAGAGTGTGTAAGTGGCAAGAATATATCCGAATTGTGGATATTATTACTCCAATACCGTATTGTGGAAAAAATAATATTTTTAAATGTACAAATGTTAATACAGTTGGGAGTAAATTAGTCTGTTGTGCAAAAAGACTCAATTGTACTTTTCAGAGTCACGTTATTAATTTTATTAATCAATTTTTGATAGTGAAAACTAGGCGGTGAACTAAGATTTATATCATACTTTCTTCTTGAAACAATGTTGACATATTTTGAGTTTATATTTACTTTTAAAATCATGTTCAATTGTTCTGTCGTTATGTTTCTTATTGTAATTTGTCACACGACGACTTAAACCTAAAGTCGAATCATTACACTAAATATATAGCATTGGTTCATAAGTTCGTAAGTCTAAAATATTTTATTTATTTTGATGTTAGAAAGAGATCATATGAATTCAAATAGCACTCAGTAACGGCAAGCACATATAACAAACTAGATAAAAGGTACATTGAATTTTCGTCTCATGAACATAATTTTGGAATATGTGAGAATCAACAGAAAATAAATCGGTTAAGACATATAGATAAAAGTACAGACTGAAATAATTATCAGCTAAAGAGTCTTTTCTACAATGGAAGTTTATGTATGACATGTATAATATATATTGATCTACGGTTAAACTCGGGAGGATGAAATGGTCATCATGTATGGCCTTCTAGACTGTGTATGTTTCTCTGAGGCGGTTACTTCAGATCAATACGCAGATGTTCAGGGTCGTACAATGTAGCGAAAGTTCCGTGTCACTGATTCGTTTAAAGGCCATTAAAATTATTTTTTACCAACTGTAATTTTGAAATTTAACACCAAAATACATGTTATAAACTAAAAGTCATCAATCATTTAATTTCCTCCCAATTGACATACGAAAGTCCCTTAAAAATCACTGGGAAGGTTTTTAATTTCTATATTTTCAGAATGTAAGACCTAGAGACAATTTGTAAATACATTTGAAGCTGGCTTGAGATTCCTTAAGAACGTTATTTTTTCTAAATGTCTTATTAACATAAATCATTTTGTTATACAAATCATTTTGTTCAGTGCAGTGAAATTTTCTAGTTCAGTGGATCTCAATCATTTACTTATACTGCACACAAAAGTAATAATACATAATTATAAATATTTTGTGATCCACAGTCCAATGAAAACTTAATAACAATAATCAAAACTCCTCGATAAACCAGTTCAAAGCTCAACTAAACACAGGAATCGTCTAGTATCACTTGAAAGCCATTTGCTTCAGAGCATTTCTAACATAAATGAACCAATTCATGGGTAATAAACTAGAGCAACCATTTCGTTAACATACTTTCTTTTCTCCTGGACTTGCAACTTAGGAAAAATGTAAATATTGAATGATATTTTTCATGAAATATTTTCGTTATTTTCACCATCTGTTTTAGCAATGCTTCTCTAGAGAGTTTCTTTTATGTAAAAGTAGAAGGTAAAATCTTAGTAGAATTTGTCATTATTTTCTTAACGTTTATAAAATTATTCGGCTAATATGTGGTTTTTACAAGAGGAATCTCACGCTGATCAAAGGAAAATTAATGGAAAACAGAAACCTCTACTTAAAAATAAGGATTTTTTGGAAGGAAAAACTACGATATTTTCCCAAATTATATTCTTTCCAATTCACGTAGTATAATTAGTCCAGAACAATAACTGAAAGAAAATGTAAATTAGAAGGCAAACTTCAAACATTAAATAAATTTTACAAAATTTTACACAAATTTTGCAAATACATTACACAAATTTTTAACAATAATTAATATCTCTGGATGTTTAAAGTAGTATTTTTCATAAAAATATGAATTTGTTGCGTTGTTTATTGGACAACATATACTTTTATTTAATGTTTTCGGAAATACCGAAATTGCTTCCATAATTTTTGGAACTTTCGTTCTTTTTTTCGTATGTTTCATAATCGCTCGCTAATATACTAGAGCGGAAGTGGTCACAAGAGAGAAGTAGTCTAAGAAGACTTATTAGTTGAATAAGTTTCTCTCGTAGGGTTTTCAAACAGCGGTATATGTGAGGCAAATTTCATTAATGTGATATCGGATCTTCTTGAATACAATTTACGTAAGATAATTGGCGACTTCTGCTAAAGTGTAAACGGAATTAGAACTAAAAGTAAATCGATTTTTAGATCTTGTTCCCGTTTATTTATATTTCTCTTGGGCTAGAGTTCTTTGGGCCCTCCAATTCTGTACAATGGTGTTGGTGGGAAATAAAGAAAAGGAAACGAGATGCAAGAAGAAAAGGAACCGCCATCTTCCCCACGATGATATTTTAGAAACTAAAAATAATTAAATACACTACAAAATATTTTGCATACCGTAGATTTAGAAAGTTATATACTTTATTGTACAAAAAATAATTTTGAATAATTTATAAATGTTCACAAATAAGATCGAGAAACCAAATTTTGAGAAACTAGTATCTTCTTTATATACGTGACTTGAAGGATAAACGAGTTAACACCACTTTTCGAAAAGAATAATTTTTCATGTAATTTCTTGGTCTATTTGATTTGAAAAAATGAAGACAGTACTAAAATATATTATTTTGTAAGTACTAGCAATCAAAAATATTTGTAAAATACGAATTAGGAGTAAAACAAATTAACTCCAATAATGGAGGGAGTAACAAGCTAACTCCTGGTTAAAAGGTTAAATACTGATTTATTAAGGGTGGAAAAATTGTGAACATCAAATTGGATTATATATTTTTTTAATTGAGGGGTACTGTTTCTATTCTACAAAAATATAATAAATCAAAACATTAAAATACTTTGTAACTGGATCTTTCTTGATAACATATATTTTTTTCCTTGATATTGTTGGTCGTATTTTCCTCTCTTATTCTCTCTAACCTCGCTTATTTTAGTCTGATTAGTCTCGATTTCGCGTTCGTCACACGACAAGTTTTCATTATTTGTTTCAAATTGTTCTATTTCTCAATCATTGTTATTGACAGTTTTTTTAGTGGTAATTATTTGTAAAAATTATGAACTTATTTAATTCGGTAAGGAAATTGGGAAGGAGAAATGTAGGGTTGCCGGGGAACCTTAGTGTTTTAAAACTAAACGTATAGGAAATAAATTTAAAAATTTCCCATCTTCTTTATGTTCAACTTCTATGAAAAAAATATGGATGGAAAAAATATGTTAAGATTTTTTTAAAATTCAGAACAAGAAATATTGTTTCTGTTACAATGCAACAGACTCACGTTACTTATATAAATACATCACAAAATATCAAAATGTTGTACTTTATTATTCTTTCTATGAGTCATAAATCACAATTCTGAAACGAGTTGACTCGTTTTCTCTTCAAGCCACAGAAATGTCCGAAAATGTTATTCCTTCATTATTACTTCATTTGGGAGTACATTCTGATAAGTAATTTTTAAGGCTTGATTTCAATATTAATAGATTATTGTAACCTTCATATTTACGCAGTAATAAACTTTTGAGGACAGTGACACCAAGTTCTGCGAAGGAGATAAGAAACTCAATTTTGTGTGTGTGAGGACGGAAATTAAAATTCCCTTTATTTTGTAGAACGTAATGTGTTAAAAAGATGTACTTAAAACAAGTACACAATTAAAAATTTAAAAAGTATAATATTCTGTTATAATTGATTCCTCTAGTTCTTCCAGACGGATCACAAAATTAAATATTTTTTATCGATAATATGCTACATTATGCACTTCTTAATTAAAAGAGAAACCTGAAACAACTGATGGTAACGGTATTTTAAAAAATATCAAAGAAGACATTGTAGGAGTGAATGAAATGAATTACTTTGATACAAATATGCTTTTTTCCTATTAACGTAATTATTTCTCTTTAATATTTCAATATTTATTCATCGTTTACATTGTTTTACTCCAAGTTACGGAAAATAGAGGTTTTAAAGGAAAATTGTAACACATATACATGTGACTTTCATGTTGCATTGTATTTTTTTGTCAGCATCATGCATTTAGCTTTCCCATAGAGGATATTTGTCAATTTGAGGAAACCCTTTTCTTCCTGCGCTATGGAATCACGCAAAAGAAACTTGTCATCGCTATTTGTTTGGTGTATCGTTAGTGAAAGGTGGAAGAGAAAAAATGCGAGAAATAATTAAAACGCTAGTGAACGGTGGGTCGCAAATGAAGAAAAAATCTCATTCAAAAATAACATTCAGTGCAACATTCCCCGGCCGTTGAACGAGTATTGCGAAACCAATGGACGCGGCGATCGGAAATCGCTTTATCCTCCCTGAACGGCCACAGCCTCTCGACGAGCCCTCCACATCCAAATCCGTCCAGCAGCTCGCTCCGAGGCTCGAAGGGTGGCCCTCTGTTCGGAGCGAGCGATGCGTCGGTGCGGAGCGCCAATGGAAACGAAGCCACAGCGCCTACCGCTCCTTGATGGCCCCGCTCACTAATTCGTTCCCCGGCAATAACAGCGGTGAGAGCGGGAGAGAGATGGAGTCGGGTGAGGACTGCTGCGCTCTTCTCAGTCACTACGCGCGTCTCACCTGTAAATGATTTCGCAGCCAATTACCAACTCGGAATCGGGGCTCTAGGAAAATCGCTGCTCGAAAGGGATTGAATATGGATTGAAAATGAATGCACAGCCATAATACCGGTCCATATGCACTCGATGGTTTCAGTTCCGCTGCACTCTAGCTGTGCAAGCATTTCTCCAGTGCACGCTGCAACGCTCTCAGTGCCTCTCTGCCTCTCTGCCTCCATGCATCACCGCCGTTCCCGTTCCGACACCTATCCCCTTCCAGTTTTTCGCCTTCCTCCACTCTCTCCGGTTGCACACGCCCTTTCCACGCTTTTAGAGTTTCGGTCGACGGTACTGGCATCTGGGGATGACTACGTACGAGGCAGTAGGATCCGCTGGCTTTGCCCAATTTTTTTTCTAATTCTCGAAATTTGCGGCATTTGCATATTGAACGCACGCCCGCAGTCATACCGTCGCTGAGGCGCCGCGAGAGCTCTGCTATCCCCTCCTCGCCCCGTCTCTCTCACCCGCATATCCCCGCGGCATGAGTGCCTTCCTGCGCATTATAAAACTGAAATGCACACAGATGTGCATTGGGTTCGTTAGTTGAATGGGTTAAACGTATACTGTTCCATTGCGTTTACACTTTGCACTTCTTTACACTTTAAACCATTTTACAATCATTTATTTTTGTACTCCCCGTTATTGACAGCGTTCTACATTCTCATCTCTCATTGTAGGATTTATCCACATAGTTCCCGCATTCATACTTTTTATAGAACAATTTTTGTTCCCTGTATCGCATGCACGATTCACACGTCTATGTTATTTAGGACATTGCAGCAGGTTTCCTTCAATTATTACGGCTTTTCATGATTGTAATGAACAAGAAAACATGAAATTTTTCTACAAAATATAAATATCATCTTTAAGTTTGTAGCTAGGCACAGTCACTTATAAGCAAACCCCACTACCTACCGAAAAATTGACAATAATGAATAGAATATGATTGAAACGTTAATTTAGAAACTCACATCGATTGCATGACAAGACTGCGCGAAAGTAACACCAAATAACTATGTTATCCTGGCCCTAGAGAAACATGGCGTAATTGTAAACATGGAACAGTGGGGCCTACAAAATTCTAAGAAGGTAATTAATTTACAATTATTTTCTGCTACCTTAATACATTACTGACAATAATAAATAACAAAAATAACTTACACTTCAATAATTTGCCCTGTAGTGCAATAAACAGTGCTGTAACTTTGAACTTCAATGTTCTTGATAACTCAATTTTTGAGAGGTGGTATTCCATCAATTGCTTGATTTGAAAGTGCGGAATTCTTATATTTCGTCTACGGTGTCACCGAATTCTAGTTTTTACCATCTCTTAGTTTATCTGACTCCCACAGCGACGCTGATATTTTATTTACATTTACATCTCATCCTACGTCAATTACAATAAATTTTTATTTATTGCTTCTGAAATATTTCATACTTTTATCTTTATAAATTCCCAATAAGAAAGTTGTTGTGAATTAGAGAAAGGCGCATATTAACTAGGATTTTATAAAATTCTCGCAGACTTCACCTCTATTCATGCAACATTAAAAATACACTTTGTTACTGAAAGAAAAGATTTGACTACTCGCAAAAGATAAGACAGGTTTTCCTTCAAGTAATCAATCCGAAGTATTTTGTTTATATTTGAAGAACAAATATTTTGAAAATTTCTTGAGGCTAGAAGAATGTTTTTAAGAAGACAAGAAAACTGGTTTGTTTCGTCGAGATAGCTCGCAAGGATTGAAAGCTGGTTTTCAGTAACATAAAAAGATCGCTGCATGAGAAGGGGACAAGAATAAACCCACAAAAACTATATCAGGAAAACTGGAGTCAACCAGGAAACATTTTAACTTCACTTCAGTTTTTTTGTTTGCTTTTTTTTTCGAAAGTCTGCTGTACAGGAAATGTATGTACTCTGGATGAATTATTCCATATTAAAAAAAGAAATAAAAGACTTATACTTCAGTAAATAAATGTCGGAAATGCAACTTTAGGACCTGCTCCCGATTCTTATAATTCGGTTTCCAGCTCCCGATTCTTATAATTCGGTTTCCAGCACAATTTGCGTGTCTACAAATGATCTGGAACCGGTCAAATTTCTTTCCCTTCCTGTTGATTACATCGGTATAATCTATTTCTCTTAATTTGTGTCTGCTATATTTCTTATACAAAATATATGTCGATACGAACAAACTATTTGTTTCTGAAAATATTGTAAAAACACTATCTGTAGGTAAAAATCGTTCAGAATGCTGTATTTTACATACGTATGCAATTGCAGATATTCAAAACCAATAAATCCAGACTCTAAAAGAATCCTCTCCAATTTTAGATACGATTCACCAAATTATTTTGAATGGCGTGTATGTTGCACTGACTGGGTGTCACGCGCATATTGTAAAACAACCGCGCGAACATTTCCCCTCCCTCTCCCAAAAAGTCGTACAATCCTGAACTCTCTGGAGATTTGAATGACCGCCGCGCGCTAGCGGCTATCGTGATCTCCTCCCGCTATCACTCATAGTTCTAGTGCGCCCACGTCGACACCCGCAGAAATGGCGGTTTTTACAAAGCCCACGTCGCTGCCGCCTGCTCTGTTTACTCGCGTATGCGGGCTCCCCGCCTCTCCCCCGGACGTCCTCACTGACACGTCCCCATCCTCATCCCTCTCTCGTCGGTATCCTCTTCCCACCGCGAAGCGAAGCGGGCTACAGGCATATGCGCATGGGGCTTGGTTATCATCAGAGCTAATTGTGCTAGCGAATAAAAAAACTGCGAAACAAAATACATAAATATGCATCGCATACACGAGGACCTTGTGTTCCTACCTCAAGGATGAGCGTGCAACTCCCTAGCGCGGCTGCACCCGTCGCATGCACCGCCAGAAATCCGTGTTTTATTTCATTTGTATATTATTGAAAAACATTGGCCGATGAAATCTTTGGCAATCCATTGCTGGGTGTTGCCTTTTCGAGAACGGTGAATATTTGGGGAGGGGATACTATGCCGGTGCAGCCTGGAGAGTCTGGAATCGAAGGGACTGTTGGAGACAGCGTCTGCATTCCCCGAGATCTGGGCAGAAGCTTCGTCGCCTCGCCGGACGAGTCGAGCAGGTTCCTCCAGGGGCGGGGGCGAGGGTTAAGCGAGGGCGACACAGAAGACGCTGCCAAAGGGTAAGTTCTGCGAGGGTGAGGTCAATGACCCCGGGTCGTCCGCAACCGTTCAATGTTACGTTCTCCACTGCTGAGATAAATTGGATGCGGTGCCGCCCGGGAGCGGGTTCTGGTTCTGCAGTTTTGCGGCCCTCTCTTCACAACCAAAGAAACGTTAGTGATTCCCATGATCACGGGTTCCAACGTTTGAAATCGCTCGGCTCTGTCTCCGGGTGCGGGGTTTGACGGTTCCCCCAAGAGGTGAAAGACAGGTATCGTAATGCACCCCCTTCTCAAGCGCGTTCGCCAACTCTGCCCACGAGCACGAATCGTTAGCAACTCTAGCATCATTATGTCAGAATTCACATACACTGACAACGAAGACATCCCTTATATATTGGTGTATTTCACTCTCACTGTTGAAATAACTACGATTCCAGGCCTGAAAAATAATGTTGCAAAATAAATGTACTCTAACGCAAATGGGACTTTTTAATAACAAATATTGTTTGAAAAAATACATGCGAAAGATTGGTCAAAAATAATAAAAAATATATCTTTCGCACATATTCACATGAAGCATCAATATTGTACATTCCTAAAGAAAAATATTTCCGCGAATTTCTTCTTATTATTTGAAACAATCTACCTTACATTTTATTAGGTTATAGAGTGAGTTAACATATAAAGGAAAAAAATCCTATGAAAGTATTTGTAATACCACTAAAATTTGTTTTATATCTGTCACTCACATAATATCCGCACATAACACAGAAAAGAATTTAGTTATTGAGTTAGCTAATTTGATAGTGGACTCAATACTTTTACCTTTGGTTTTATTAATGTCCTTTAAAAGAAAGGATGCTGCGATTAAACATACGTGGGAAAATAATGCGAATGTTCAGTTATTGTCGGGAATATACAGGTATTGAAGTGTCCAAATAATGTGAAAATCCCATTTCGTGATCGGTCTTGAGATTTAGGAGGTTATTTCTTAAATTAAGTGATATGTACTCTGTACAATCTTCAAAATTTTGCATTATATAAAAATTATGATTCTCTACAGATGCAAAAGAATGGAACGCAGTATATTCATACTATTACGGACATAGAAATGCAATAAAATTATGTTTAAAATGCGAAATAAACATTTTGTCGTTCATCGAAACTCGTTGGTGAAATGATTTATCTTGGGCGATTTAAAATATATATGTGTATTTGATAAATAATTGTCTTGAAAAATTTTCTAAAACAATGTCAAAGTGTTTTCAAAATCAAGTTTTCAAGTAAATATTCTTCATTGTAGTCTAGTAATTGTAACACTTCGTCCAATCAAATTATAGAATATTGCTCTTTGTATTTCTTGTAATATATTTTTAATGTTCATGCCTTATCAAAGGGGTGCGTATAGCCTTTATTCCTCATTCTTGTTAAATCTAGAAACAATTTTCTCGAGTACATCTTGAGGATAAAGAAGGTAGTTTTAGATCAATTGATCAATCAAACTCTTGACCTTAGGCAAAGTGTGAAGTTCTGGTTACCGTTGAATCGAGGCGGATAACGAAGCTGCTAAAGAACCTTCTCGCTCCTCTGGACCGTCCTCGCAACCACAGCGCACCCATGGAATAGGAATAGGAAACAGGCAGCCCCCACATCCCTCTTGTTTTCTCACTAAACCGCAGAATCCCGGGGCGGCGGCTGTCGACGCTGGAGAACCACAACTTCGTTTCTCCGACGCGCCTCTTAGGTTGGACGCGTCGCGCAATAAGTATTAACGAACTACTCCACCCAGCCCATGTTTAATTACAGCGGTCCGGAGCAGGTCGCCGAACTCAAATTCAAGTTGATTGGCGTTTGTGCTGCGTATTCCGAAGACCTTTGGTTCAATCACCGCGGCTGACAATGCTGATTGAAGTGGTTGGCTGTAATTTTCCTGTATTTACCCGGCCGCCGGCCAGTTTTGCGCGCGAGAGGTGCAAGACCGATGTCCGTGTCACGAGCACTCTCCAGTCGGCGAAGCGGGGCGTGGGGGGTTGCGGAATGATGCGGGGGTGGACAATTCGGAGGACCGAAACGCGTGTATGTTGGCGGAGCCTGCCACCGCCGCTCGGACGCCACAGACTTGTACGTGCCTCCACCAGCACTTCGCCTCATTCTTCCTCCACCCCACCCCACCGTGCGCTCGTGAACGTCGCCGCTGTAGTTCCACGGAGCGGCGAGGAGAGGCGCTGGCTGGCCGCTCGCGTCATGCGACTGGGCGAGTTAATGACTCCGGTCGCGGTCATTAATAATAAACCCCAAAATCCTACTCATCGCGATCATTGCGATCGTCATTCTCGCAGTAACGTAGAGAAATTGTTAAATTCCCATTTGATATGCATATTTCAAGGTTTGCATCACTTCAGGTACGGGCTGTAATTCAGAAAGCCAGGAATCGAATGCAAGCACCCTCTTTTTTTTTTTTTTNTTTTTTTTTTTTTTTTTTTTTTTTTCAACAGCGCCCCAACGATTTCCCCGATACTTTTCTAAAGGGAATGGAAATACTACGTTGCATGTGATGTGACAGTATCTCTACAATAAATTTCAGCCATACAAGTCAGTTAAAGACGGAACGCTGTCCATCCCCGCATCGCGCACGACGGACAGGCGCATGGCGGGCGAGGGGCGGGGACCGCAAGCGGCAGCGGGGGCGGGAGCGGAGGCGGGGCGAGAGGCGGCCGCCACAGCGGGTGGCGAAGCAAGAGGAGGGGAGGAGGGTGACGGGGATACGACTATGGGGCGGAAGGAAGCTGCGATGCCAGACATCGATTTGCACTCTACCTTCGCCTGCCTGTCCCTGCCTCGCTGGCGCCTCACCCTTTCACCGGATGAACGGCGCTCAGCGCGCGCCTTACGTGGCCAACTCGGCTTTGTCGGCCTCCGACGCAACAAAAGAGATCCAGTTCACTTTTTGCACCGAAATCGCGTGTTCGGACACCAAGAAGCTTTACGCAATTCCAATGTAATTACCTGGACCATCAGTTTATGTATAAATGAGAAGAAAAATATTAAAAATATTGCTTACGTTAAAGGGAATTACATATTCATGGAATTTTTATTTCTTATTGTTCAATTTTTGTGAGTAGTATTAAGTTAGAATTTTAGGAAAGAAATATACAGTGATCCTCAGTTTTCATGCACTGTAATGGAATATTTGATTAGAATACATATTTTTGGATTTGTAATGAATATTCTTCATCCTTCTTTTGGTTCAGCCATCGCAATCGTGTGTCGTATTCATCTTGAATAGTGGCGGAAGAAATACGTTGAAACATACTCACTGTCATTATGATAGAAATAATCAATTACCTCAGAGACCTGTTTTGGGCAGTAATTTATTATTCCTATCAATATTACAATACGCATTTATTGTTGTTAAATTTATATTTTCAACCAATAATTGGGTCCAGTGTCACCTTATATTTTTATGGTCTTGAAAAGGAGTCACGTTTATGAACTATTTTTTTACAGCTGACTAGGAATCCCACTTACCTTATGTGTTCATGGAAATTGTTTTCCGTAAAATGTGATATTAATACTATATTATTTTCGTACAAAATCAGAAAATAAATAAACACATCATTCGCTTTTCAAAATTATGTTTATCTTTGAATACATTAGTACTCATCCTTAAGTTTCGCGATGACTTGTCTATTCGTTATCGGGTCAGCAAAAAAATTCACATACATAAACTCAATTCGAGACTACATCGTCAAACTTCGGAAGTACATTACGATTGTGCGTAAAATTTGTTGGTGAGCTGTTGGACTGAAATATTATTCATAAAATAAGGCAAATAACAATCTCTCATACGTGGTACCACTCATACGTCTCTGAATGTTTGGTATCCGTGGAAAGAACAAGCCCAAAATTATCATCAACGAACAAGATTTTGTGTTACAGTTTTAAAACTATCTGGTGTATCAGGGAATCATTGACTACAAGAAATTTAATTGGCACAAAATCTAACCGATGGAGCTAGTCGCGTCTAAAAATTAATAATGATACTTCTCTAAGAATTGGTATCACCAAGTGTTCTTCGGAAAATACAAATATTCTTATTCATGATCTACACAAGATTTCAGAATTCAGTCATTTCTTCCAATGTCAGCTGTCATTCGTTTTGAGGAAAATTATTCCATTTGCTGAGAAGCAGGAAGGTGTGACTCATTAAGTATAAATAACTCGACTGAAGTTGTTTGAGAAAGGAGAGCACCTATTGATCACTTGAACATTAACTGATTCAAAAGAGAATTTTGGTAATATTTTTACAGCTCGAAGATCATCAACCGGACTTCGTGAGGAACGGTTGGTAAGAGCGTATCGAGCTTTCGAATGATTATAGTCATTTTCCTCCTTGAGATATTTTCCACGTTTTTCTTCTTCTTCTATTTAAAAGAGGAAATTTATTTTGGACATATTTAGCACCATAATGCATATAATTGGCTGAATTATTTTTTATTTATAACGGGAGGCTTCCTACTCATTTGGCAGCTCATACGGGAGGTGTCCAAGTCGTTTATACTAGTTTCACAGATTTTAAGACCTGTAAACAAAAATAAACCATATATATTTGTATTTTCATATTCAGCACTCTCCCGAATTATTTGAACTTATAAAGGAATCAAATTCATTTAGAAAATGACAGTACCATGGTTTATTGTTTAATTATCCTTCGTATAATTGAATTGAGATATATTTTTCAAAATTACCTATGTTGTAGTCCTTTATCAGAAAGGATGGGATGACTATAAAAATTTTGCTGTTCGAAATTTTTAGTTCTTGTTCTAAAATTCTTAGTCAAGAGTGCAATGTGTAATGTCTGCAATAAATAGTTTTTCATATCAGCCTAGTTATTGCATTCGTATTATAACTTCCAGAAATGTGGAAATTTTACATGAGAATTTAGGGAGGAACATATGACGACATTATTAGTATATTAATAGATACTTTTGCAAAAGATAATTCCCAAAAATCTTTAAAATTGTTTCTTACTAACTTCATGATAAGTTATTTCATTTGGTCAACCCCAACTCGAAGAAAAACGTTTTTTCACGAAACTGTAAATAAATTGTAGGAAACGGGAGATTTAAAAAAATCATATATAATTTAATTGCATACAGAAATGTAACAAATTGCAAATATAATAAAATATTTTTTTTACATAATTGTACTCTATTTCAGTATTTAATTTTTTTAAATTCAAGTATTGTGAGAAAAATTGTATTTTGCAATCTTTCCGATTTTTCTTTCGAACCTTGAAACTATTAACAATATAGTCTTTTAATAAAAACAATCCTGTAATAATCGTATAAATAAGTAATCAAATATACGTGAAACATATTCACGGTAATGGTGGACGTTTTTGGAAAAATATATTCCAGAATCCGAAATTGATTTTCTAGGTATGATGGAAAAAATCTGAAGACTTCCGTAATTGTATTTACGGCATATTGGATATCATTTTATGAATAATAATTTGAAAAGTTTCAAAATGTCACTTGTTCAAGTATGGTATGTTCTTTCAATTTCAAATGTCGATGTTGCCGCGCGCTGCCGTAGGGAAGAAGCGTAGAGGTGGTGTGTGGATGAAATGGAGTTCTTAAATACGTAGTGAATCGTGCCTCAATTTTTCTACTAGTGACTCTATCTCGAACTGCATCAGAAGAGTAACAAGGATCAGTGATCACATGCAAATGTTGTGAAGTGTTGTACATTAAATTAACTTAGGTAGCACTAAAGGGTCATTAATTTTGTTACTGAATAATTGTTCTGTAAGTGGCAATGGCGCTAACGGAACTTAGTAAGAGAATTTATTCTGTATCTCTTTCTTTGGATATATTTGTCTTCGAACCGATATTTAAAAAAACGTTCGAAATGGCACCGTGTTTGAAGAGTAATGAAATTGATGAAATAAAACTTTCCACATTAATGACGACGAATAAGAATAAAAAAAGATACTGTTATTCCCTTCATAGGAGAATTTATTTTGAGTTAGCAGAGTTTATATGAAGATCATTACAAATTAGTGAATTGTTTTGTTCTTGTAATATTTCCTTACGCCATGGTGAGCGTCGCTACCCATAGAATAAATTAATGCCTAATATTATAAAAGTAGCATCAAAAATTCAGTGAATAATAATTGTAGCTATATAATGATTCATGTCGAATGTGTAAAGTATTTCAAGAACTACATACAGACAATGGTGGAATACGCTGGATATAGTTCTTGACAATTTGCTTGAGGAAGTAATATTTTTATTGCTTCAAAACCATGTTGCGTGAAATTTCAATACTTGTGATTTTGCACAACATGAAAAAAAAAATCAGGTTAAATGTACAATGGATGCAAGAAATTATTGGTTTAATTTGGAAGAGAAATGTGATTTCTCAGAAAAATTGTCCATAGTTTAATTGCCTAACGTATTAATAATACATCATTTTTATACCAATCCATTAGTGTGCAGAAAATAATGATGACCTATAAAACTTTTGTTACTTAGTACGAATATGCTTTTATTTAAGGAAAATTCACCAGAATCCAAAAATTCTACATCTTCTCAGCCTGTTTTTTTTCATTCTTGGATCTAGGACTCGTCCAATTGTTTGCATGTCGTTCTTTGTTTAGTTGTCCGTATCCAATTTCCACTGCTTGCTTTTGGATATCATCTGTCCTTTTCGTTTGAGGTCTCCCGACGTTTCTTCTCGATTGCCGTGGCCTCCACTCCAAAATTTTTTTGGTCCATTTGATATTATCCCTTGCGTAGCCGTCTATAGTACAAGCCGTGGTCCTCATATTTCAACCTTGCATGGTAGTCCTGAGATTGCTCGTAAGCATGCTTCATTGCCGAAATCAATGATGAAAAGTATACAATAGCTGAAGAGTTCGGTGTATTAGCGATGCATCATCGTAATAACTTTGTCTTTTCTCATCTATTGATTTGAAGAATAGTGAAGCAAGAAATTAGTGATTTTGAAAGTAATGTTTCTTAGCGTAACTTTTTTGTGCGAGCATTTTAATATTATATTGCCATAACATAAAATGACGCTAAGTGTTTTCTTGAGTAGAGACCCGATGTGGTACATTAAGTCATTGTAGTGCAGTAAAATTATATTATGAAAGGCAATATCAAGATGTTTCAATTGTTAAATCGCTATATTTCATTTTATTTTTTGTTACGAATAAAAAGTTTTTTAAGAAAGAAATGATGTATATTATCAATTACACAAGGCCTAATTATGTGCCGCAACCCTATCTTTCCTTGTATTTTATCCTTATGTTCTTTGGAGTCTCTCCGGATACAACGAGCTGAAGACATGGATGAAGTACACGGCCATAGTAGTCGATTTTGAATTTTTAATTCAGTGATAAAAATGTGATATTGTTCCGAAAATAATTGCAAATTTTAATTACAAGTTGTTTCTTCCTCGTTTCAATAATAATTATCATAAGAAATATATGTACTTACTACATTGTAGAGTATGAGTTTGGATTTGAAAGAAAGGGTTCTACATTCTAAACTTTTTATTTTATACATTTAACTATGTTAAATGATACTTAGTCTATTAATGTAGCCTATTATATCTTCAATGTGTTCTGTCTCTTTCAAAGGAACAAATTTAAGAGAGTTTATGACAAATGCAGAAATCTCTCAAAACATAGTATTGTCATAAATAACCTTACATTGAAACCGCCGATTTCAGGAAAAAATTTGTTTCTAAAATGTAACTATGACAATATACCTCAAATTATCATAAAAGTTGTATCGTAAGGCATTAAGTTTAGTTTAACTATATATTTTTATGATATTGCTTTCGGACTATTCCGGACTATGCTCCGACTCATCAGACTACCTTTCACAGATAATGCAGAGTTGTCTCTCTCAGACCACGGCTTGTAGTTTCGAAGGCTAAGATTGCAATTTATTTTTCTAAAGCTTAGCGAGGGATGAATGCTACTCATAAGTTCCACAAAAACATTGATTGAAGTGCTGCCAAAAGGCCATTGCTAACTGAAGGTTGCCTACTGGCATTATCTTCGCCTCGATTACAGCAATCTATTGAAAAAGCAAAAGAATCAATGACACAATGTAGTTTCTTTGAACAAAATTTTACAAGGGCTGAAAAACTTTGGGAAATTATTGAAACCATAACACGTAGTGCTGTGAATATATACTAGTATAAAATAAACTGTCCGTGACTCGCATAAGGTTTACTCAGGTTAACTCTTCAGTGCTTCAATTTCTGAACTCTAAATCTGACTAATTGCTTGTGTTTTTTAGTTGTTATCGGAACCTGCAGTCTCGTTTTCGTCCGTCACCATACCCTTTCGTTAGTTTGGTTATTTCAAAAAAATGTCGTCTTTCTTCTAAAAAAATACAATTCCCAGAAGTTTGTTTTGGCGTCAGAAGTCGACGCTGTTGGAAACGAATGAGCAACTAGTCGATATTTGTTGGAACTCAAAATCGGGATAAAAACGTCATAAACTCTGAGTAATTGTTTTTATTTCATGTTAATTAGTTATTTAAAATATTAGAGAAACATCGTACACATTTGGGTTTCACGAAACAGCTTAGCAAATTTTGCGGATTGATAAATGATATTCTTAATGTATTTTAGTTTTTACATTGTATTAAGCTTTCATATTTTCAAAGTCACACTGAAGCACAAAGTTTGTCCGTTCCACTATCGCGGAAGAACGAGAATTAAAATAAGTTTTAGTAACCGACTCTACCTTAGCGAGAGGTCGACAGCAGCTCGTCGACTTGTAAACAAAGGCACCTAACCAAGAAAAAAACTACCATTGGCAGAATTACAATTTTTTCTGTTAATATTGAAAGTTCACAAACAGCTTTTGTGGTAGGATTTGCGTGTTTAACGGAGTGTGAGATTTGCGTGTTTGACTTCGAGAGCGCACCGAGATCACGAGGTGCTGTCGACCTCTGAGAACGTGTGAAAAGTGCACTCTATTAGTCGACACCCGCTCACACCTTATTAACAACAGAAATCCAACATAAAACTGCAATTTATAAAAAATATCCTAATTGTTGAGATAAAAGATGTTTGATGATGTTTAATAATGTTTTTTAACGGTCGAGAGCTAACTTCTTAACGCCAACAAGTTCTGTTACCGTCCCTCAGACGAATGACGAATATTGGTTTAACGACCACATTTATTCCACCATTTCCCTCATAAGCTGCATAGAAAACCTCTGACGAGTGCTGGTAAACTGTGCATTTACACTAAATTATGAGGCACTTGCTGGCGTCATACGAAATTGCTGGCATCTTGAAATTTTGACTCGTTAATTTTCAAAAACAAAAAAATTGTTCATTAGTTTTCATTTCGATAAATCATCAACTAAACAAAACAATCCTTAATTAGGACTGTACTTACATATTGTTTTACATACCATATAATGTATAAAAATTAGAAAATTTGTTCAAAATACGCAAATTACATCACTGAAGCGCCACGAAGACGTCAACAGGCTCACGTCTATCTCTTTCCGTATCGTTTCGTTTTTTGAGAAACATTATTTTAGGTCTTCCTGCATATTTTCCTGTACTTTTGTGTGTATCGTCGTAAAGCATGGAAGTGTCAAGATTGAATAAACGATAAAAAAACTATGATACGAAGAATCAACTCTACTGTGAATATTTCATTATGTTCCTTGTATAATTTTGCCGAAAATTCCTCGGCATCCAGGAACACTATTTTTTCTTTGATGACGACAGAACAATGCCTTTCTGGAGTTTTCCATGAAGAGTTGAGTATCATTGATATAAGAAAAACTCTTATTATTAGAGACCCCATTTTATGGTCCAAGTCAAACGTCCAATTTCGTCATCTTGAAATTCGAATTTTGTTATGTTATTTCGTCGTGTTTATTTACGAACATTTTTGTCCCATCTTTAAAGTTAAAATAATATTCTTATCTTACAATGCATTTTAAAGGAAATTTAATGCAATAATTTCAATATTGGTAGCTAGTGATTTTGAGGCAATATACTTTTTTTCAGTTTATAACAAACAGAAAATCATTTACTTGACCCCGGCTTCCAAATAAGATTTACATTTTTCCTTTTTTTCCGTAATTCATCTCAGTGAATTTAATTGCGAGAAATGTGCTTAATTTTTCACCGTTTATAAAACGGAATGCTAAAGGTGGGTAGAAATTTAATACATTTCTATCAGAAGATACTAATGTTTAAATCAAAATATGGAACAAATTGAATCACTAGATATACAGTAAGATGTTACTTGCATATTCCTTACATTAGGGATATATTCTTTATATTAGCATAGGCTTCACTTAGAGTTGCCAATAGGTTATCAGAGGGCGATGAGATCGCACGATTGGACAAAATATCAGGACAAGTAAAATAAACTGTAGAGCAAGATTAAGACCTCTGAGCACACGGATGATCACAATGTTGTACATCGGCGTGCTCCTTCTTTTCAAATCGCTGCAAAATGATGAATTTATAATTTCCCGAAACACAACTTGGGTTGTAAAAGTTTCATATATAAAGTTTCGTTTGTAATTATTTTACTTTTATAAACAATGAAGACATTTTATTTACACTTTGAAGTATACACTGAAAACTCGATGCTGAAAGTGAAATGAAGTGATATTTAATTACTAGTGTAACTTGTATATTTTCTTCTTTGAATACAGTTACTCCGATTTAAGTGCTACAAAACCTGCGTTTTGGAGCAAAACAATATCAAAATAATGATTCTGACGATCCAGAAGCAATATAGGACAAATAGTGTGTTCAACGTTCAAATTTTGACGTGCAAATCTAGTTTCGTGTAAACCATATCTAGTTTATGTTTATGCAACATATTGTTCCTATCGTTCATTATCATGAAATGTCCTTTCACCTTTAGCAACCAAAAGTTATAACTTATGGAATAATTTTTCTTTTTTTCTTACGAGAGATCAAGAGTGTGGGATTCCTTTCCATAAAAAAATACACACCCTCTCGGGACTGATTAATCAGCATTGCTTGAAAGGGAAACTGTTTACCTGACTTGAGGACAGGAGATGCTGCTGCAATTCATGTTGTAAAGTCAAGTGTCCTCTGTCGTATTTATAAAAGGTTTTCAAAACTTAAATATTCATTCTTGACGTCAATGAGGACTTACGTCGTATATTAAGAGTTTCGAGAATTTAAGGACCATGTTAACTCCTCGCTGATGTGATATATTCTAACGACATTACTTCATCTTGTTTCCAAACCGCATCGATACATTCAGCGATACGCTCGCAGATTTCTTTTTTGGAGAGCATCTTCTCTATGATATTTTCAGATGGTGTGCTTCCCACAACATCCAAAATAATTTTATTCAAAACTAAGTTTATATCCATCAATCATGCCAAACCCAGCATGTGTAGACGTTGCGGGTATCAAGTTGTGTTTATTCTCACAATGTTTAAAAAAATATATGTACATTCCTGAAAGCACATGAATATCTACAAAATGACTAATCCTTCAATATAAGTTTTAATCATTTCGCTATACTCATCAAGAAAGTAAAAATATACTCTCTGAGCGAATCATGAATAAACAAATCCAGTAATTTTCTGGACCAAGTTCACTAAACATAGCCTACTAGCCGTCGAAATGGTCGAAAATATTTTTTCCATTCTTAAGGATCTCTAAAATAAATACAGATTATGATCTTGACCACGGTATTCACATCAATGTATTGTTTCACAGGATTGGTAAAAAAAGGTAAGTATCAACCAATCCTAAAAAGAAAGACATTTATATAGAATAAATAGTTTCTTCGAAATATTTTCATCGTACATTTGGCTAGTCACAGTAGACTGTGCTTCGTGAAGAAATATTACACGTGCGTTTTTTTTTCATTTATATATTAACAGGGATTACGAAAACCTTGAGAATGTTAAATTACCATTTTTATTACAATCTCTTTGGACATTATCCATCATTTCTACCTGTTTGTATCTTCACAACAGGTGTACTTTTGTTTTCAACGTCCGTCTTCAGGCATCCGGCAGCATCGGTACTCTAACCAGAGTATATTGGCTCTTACGACGAGGACATTACCATTGGACCACTGCAATCCTAATGAATAAATACACTGAGAGGTAATTAAAATAAGAACACATTTAAGTCACACTAGGATAGACCCGGCGCTGATTTTTAGCAGGCTAAGTAGGCCTGCGAGTCAGTCTGGACGTTGAGGTGCGAAACATATCAATACTAGAATTATCAACTATATTAGTTTTACCTGGCACACGCATCTTAATGTACAAAAATGAGTGTAAGATCTTAGAATGCAGTTATGAAATGCTCTTAGTTTAGGAGTAAATGACGTATTAGTTATGATTTCAAGATTTAAAAGTATTTTTCCCAGACAATTAACAACATTATTACTGTTAGAAATAATTTTGAAAACAGTAAACGTTTGAAGCCCTCTTTGAAATCATCGAATTTACGTACATAAATCTCATTAATTGCGGCAAACCTCAAAGCGAGGTAACATATGAATGATATTATATTGAATGGAAGTCGGAAACCTGAGTGCAAAGTAGGAGATTTCCATTTTCATTCAATATGACGTCATTACAATTAATTAAAAAATATAAACGTGAAGCATCACAGAAAATGACAAATTTATTTTACAGAGGTAATGATGAAGATATACTGACGAAATCTTTGAAATTGAAAAAGGAAGATTTCGAGGAAAAACGGTTCCAAAGACTGTGTTCGACAGGCATTAGACAGACAATCAAAAGAGTGCAACTGCAGTACTTTTACTGTACTTCTTCTATTCTGAGAATAGAAGGTTCTCTTTCCAACTCACAACCTCAAGGAAAGCGTTTGCAAGGGTAAATAAATGAGAGACCTAAAATACAAACAAGGAGAAAGAAATTTAATAGATAGAGAAAGAAAGAAACTGAATGAAGAGGAAGAAGGCATTTAAATAAAAAGAAAGAAACTGAATTGACTATGAATTGAGTCGACGGACTAACATATACATAAAGTTATAAAATGAAATTTGCATTCATAAAACATGACGTTAACAAGAATAATTCTAAGAATTATTGCCAAAATATTATTTTCCTCTCCCTCAGAATATCAAAGCATTAAAATATTATTTCCCTATTAAGTATAATATGTAGAAATGAGGTTCTAATTCTAAAGAAATCAAGAATTTAATGCGAAAAGTCGTGTTAAATAAGTGGGTTTACACGTGTTACCCCTAATATACCTTCAAGGGAAATAAATATGCACAAGTATTGACACAAGATAAGGAAATCAAATTTGTATAATTGTATTCTATGGAAAATACTCTCAGAGGACATATATTTTATGAAAATTAAATTTAATATCTTCACGTTCATAGCTAAAAGATCGTTAGGTAAATATTTCTAATATCTATTCCAATAACAATATATCAAATTCTATTACTTGTAGAAGACATGGTTTGGAAGAAGAGTGTTTTCGTAATTCATTGAAAATGATTTATTTCATAAGTTTGCAATTCGCGCTTTCGCAATTGAAGTGAGTATGAAGCTTAAATATGTGTTTCAAATAAACGGTTAAAAAATTTCTTTTAATTAACTAACCCCTTACGAATGATATAAAGTAATGCAATAATATTAACATAAAGTTAAAACATTATAGACCTGGAAAAAAGATATTAGAAACTTTTTACCGTAAAAAACATTGGTTAATTATTTTACCTTATAATCTGTAATTCGTTATAACAAATGTTTTGTATACTTGTTTTTATGCTTGAACCACGCAATACAGGAAAATATTCTCCTTTCACATTGGCCTTATTTCTGACGTTAATAGTTCCGTTTGTAGTATTAATTTAGGATATATTTTATGTGAGAGGGAAAGATATTTCACTTTAAATATGTTTTTTAACAAATTATTTTCAGGTACTGCAAGAAACACGACTCTAGATTGTGTAAGGCTGTGATTAAGTACTTGAATAAAAAACAGACATTACATTTTGAAAGTTATGTTCAAATTTTGCTGATAATCCTTTAAAACTTGTATAAGATTGAAAGTTAGGTTTGTTCATTAGTACTTTATCAACTCATATTACGTGGAAGAGGAAAACCAGGGACAGCTATATATCCGAATTTGTAAATGGCATTTGATAAGTTATTCCAATAATATATTTTAGACATCTCCTGTGAAATACAAAATACCTGTATGTTGTACGAAACTGTACATATGTAATAACGGGATTCGCATTATCCAAATATTGTGAAAACTTACTAGTGTCCAGTGATGGAAGTCCTGGATCGATCCTGAAGATATTAAGGGTGGAGTATCTGCAAGGCCAAGTGGGAAAGAACAAATATTAGCTCTTTAAAATACTCTACCTCTTTTCGCTTTAGTTGCAGATGATTACAAAGAGCAAACGAAACCTGAAAATTTGACAAGGTCATCTCCAGTACTAAGATAATAATTTAACCAAGTCATGGAAAAGAGTTAATGTGAAGTTCTCATTCAGATGTTTTCCGTTGATCGGGACATTTCTTGACCTCAATGTGGAGCCGATTCCCGTAATTGCTCATTTTACTCCAAGCATTTAATATCGAAGGTGGAGATTTTTTAAATTAGTTTGAAACAATTATTTTTGTAATAAATTATTTTTGAAAATGCAAACACGGACATGAATAAGCTAGTACCTTGGGGAAAAAATGTGAAATCTAGATGAGAATGTGAAACTACCCTTTTCCTTGGACGAAATTAAAAAGGGCATTATTATTATTATTATTATTATTATTATTATTGCAAAAAATGTGGTGAGTGGAAAAAGAGATGTGTCACTCACCAAAGGGATACTAAGATACAAGAGTTCATTTCCGTGTTCTCATTGTAAGCGTTATTGACTTGATCTTGTTCCAAAGCCCCCACACTCCTCTCATTTCGTTTTTTGTTGTATCTGAAGAAATCACAGACTCGGTTTCTGATTGGACTGAACCGCTTATGCCCCCTCACCCGTGACACTGGGGGAAATGCGAAAAGGGGCGGAGCTTCTATTGCTCGAGGGGACATGGGAGAAGATGGGAGAGCTTTTTTGGCTTTTCCGGACAGGGTACTTTTTTGGGTCTCTTGTTTTGTCGAGAGGTCAACCCCCTTTCCATCCTTTATGACCGGTTCTGAGCCCGGAAGGTGCACCATGCAAGGGCGCGACCACTCAGCTTCACACGAAAACAGCCACGAAAGGGTTGGATTTCCGGCAAATACAGGTCTGGTCCAGAATAAGGTTCTTGTTGGTGGGAGCACTCACCTGAAAAATTCGGCGCTTTTCACAAACAAAGGGCTTGAGTCCAGAATGGAAACCCTGTGACCACCCTCCTTGTCGATTGGGTTGTTTCCTCTTCAGTCATTTGAACATTGTGCCATGAGTAGGGGGTCCGAGGAGGGGGAGAGAATGAACGCACCTCACTCCAGCACAGTTTTTTGGGACATGTTCCTGACGCGTGTCAGCAAGTGTCCTTCGTGGCACATTAGAACTGGTTTTAAGTGGCACAAGAAATACGGAAGTGGCTTTTCGGGAAGTTTTCGGGAACAGGTATCTCAGCAATTCACTTCCGCAATCTTACGGAATAATATTTTGAGTCACTTTCCTAAGGGAAACAGTAAATTTAGGACTTTTGTTGAGTGGATTTTAAATACTTGGAGGTCCGAAAAATGGTTCGAAAAAAATATATATAAAATGCAAATTTTTATAGGAATGTTATATTTTATCAAAGATGTTCTTTTTTTCAACGATATATTCATAGACTTCAAAATCTATACAATCGAAAAAGGCATAAGAGCTAATGATGTATTCCTTACAGGAAAACGATTAATCAGCTTACATGAATACCAACGGATATTGGAATATTTTTGTAAAGTGTAATAATAGATCACTTCTGGTAAGAACACCAATTTGGACAAAAGTACAAATTCGTATTTTAGAAAAGTATTAATCAAATTAATTTTTTTGGGAATAATTATTCTATAAATATTGACGCGTATTCCTTATATTATTTTCAAGGGCGAGATATTAAATTTCATTAATTACTGTAATTGTTAAACCTGTTTTCCGCATTAAAAATAAGTATCGACGAGTTCGAGAATTCAAAGAATCATTACTATGTATTGATACTGTGAACTAATTAAAAAGTATTTATTTACCTCTCGTATGAAATGTACAATAAAGATATTGCAGAAGTCGGAACGTCATTTTTATACACCTTTAGACGCTAACGCAATTTGCCCACGAGAACCGTATTGCAAGTTTTCTATTGTCTCTAGTGCTCTTATTCTTTACGTACAGTGTACATTTACGAAACCTGTTTTTCGAAACGCGTTTCATATGAACATGCACACCGATGAAACCCCGTTTCGTGAAGCCCTGCATTTTTACACAATTTTTTGTTTTTTAATCAAAGAAATTGAAAATAATGACTAGAGTTCTATGCAAACCACAAAAACTTTCACGTGAACCATCAGTAATTTGCGAACCACCGGATGATCGCGAACCAATCGCAGACAAATTCAAAGCAAAAAATTTCTTTTGATCTCCCGTATTATTTTCATCGATTTCTTCACCGCTTCTTCTTATGTGAAGAGAATTCTTGCTTCCTAACTTGGGTTCTGGATTTAATTGAACTCGTCATTTCACACTATCAGCCAATAGTTGCATTAAACGTGTTTTTCTGAAACCATTTTATGCGTTTCATGAAATGCGCCCAACAATATCAACGATTTTACGCCGTATTTGAACTGCGATATACCTGTTCTAGCAGAAAGTTCGTAACATAAATATTTAATGCGTCTTTTTTATAATTTAAAATGTATTTACTTGAGATTTTTGTGAAAATTACCGTCATTCAACTATGTAGAAACTTGTATATTATTTGAACTGCACGCACAAATCACGATGATTTAGATGTTTTTACTTTATGTTTGTAAAGGAGTAAATAATTTGGAAGTTCCATAATTTTTACAAGTATTGATCAACTCATTTACTCATTGCCGTAGGGTACTCATGAGCATCATAACGATTATTACTTGGTAAGGGACTTTTGTATTTCCCTGTGTCAGGCATCATTTCATTTCTTTAAACGATTTGTCTCCATGAATGATTATGCATGATCTTGCGAATTACTTCACCCACATTATAGCTGTGATATAGCTAGAATAAGCTTGTTGAAAATCATTTGCATCTACTATTGGACTGCTATAACTCACACTCATAAAAGTGTGTTTTGCACAAACTCGCCACCAACAGCGATTCAAGACTTCGGATCCCGTACAATAGTATTAAAAGAAAAACACCGAAAGGTTTTTTCATTCCATGTTCTTACTACTGACTACTTGATAATTGTATATCACAGGTTAATTGACTAGCTCAGGGTGTTTCACATAGGTCGATCCGGAGCAAGTTGCTCGGAGGAGCGACTGAGCATACAGCTGGAGCGCACGAAAGAGCATCGCTGCGAAGAAGTAATGTTCTGAAAGTAAATCTTCATCTTGTAATTCAGAATGTGAATATTTATATCTTTTTGTGAATAGTAGTTGATATGCCAAAGATGTGCCACAATATATTAATACACGTTAAAAGGTTTAATTTACTCCAACATTATGAGTCCAATCAATTAGAATATGAGAAGTACAAAAATGCAGAACGTAAAGATGGAATACTTGACACGAAAATTAATTGAGAACACAAAGAAGTTACTTTTATTAATAATTACATGATTAGTGGCAAAACAGCGGAAAAATGAATTTATATTTCTGCGCAATCCAGTGATAATCAAACCACCAAGCATGTGAGATATTTGAGAGTGGGGATTAATATTTCTTGACAAAAAATTCTTCTCGCTTAAACTTAAGTCATTGTAGATTAAAACTGGAGAATATTTTCGATTTTTGCTCATTCTTATTTCTCGCTCAGGAATATGTGTGACACTAGTCTTAGAATTTACTTATCCGATTACAATGTATAATGTGTTCTGAGACTAAATTGCACTTTTTGCACCAAACATTCAAGGTATAGTAATATAAAAATCGAAAATAAATGTATAGAAAGCAGCTAAATTATATTGTACCTTGTTTTTCTGATAAACTTTCTGAGTATATTTGATTCTCTTAATGTAAATGCCAAATTTATTGTCAATGCCAAATTTTTTTCTGCTCTAAGATACCAGTTGCAAGAAATTCTTTTAAGTTGTTTGTGAATTTAAGTTGTTTAATTGTATTTTTTAATTTATTAATTATTGGAGAGTAATGGTTGTTAGAATTTCACATAATATTTTTCTGAGAAAAAAACATTTAGTTTTGTTCACTAATGTTACGGAGTGTCTAATTCGGAAGCAAATGCTTGGGCTTCCTCCCACGGTGTGACGTGAGACCCGTCGTCCTGGAAGCAGCGCTTTCGCGCTTCGTACTGCGAGTCAGAGCAAACCTTTGCGGCTCCGCAGAGCGCTAGCGTGAACAACCCTGGACTAGCTACACCACGTACGGAAAGTGACGCAATCGTCTTCACTGTAAGGGCAGAAGAAAATTATGTTACCGCTTACGCTGCTCGGAACGAACTGCGTTCACTTTAATTAATATAATTGATAGTTTAATAATTAAACAGCTAAAATCTTGAAAATTCATTAATGAGCATCTTATTTCTATTATCACAATTTTAGGAACGTTTTCCTAGGAAAGTTTTAAACACGCAAGCCAGAGTAATAATTATTTACTAAATGTTCGAGAAAGTCATATGCAAAGATTATTTATTAGTAATAAAAATAACATGGGCCTCAAAAAATTCTTTCGCAATTTGTTTCACTTTTGATAATTGACATTCTCGTAGTTATTTAGTGCTTCATACAAAATTTAAAACAATTTTTCGTCACATTAAGTTCATCCTAAAAATGTTGGAAATTTTCTATGTGCGAATGAAGAAAATGAACTTTTAGCTTATATTACATCCCGAAGTCTTAAAATTTTAGCTTGACTTCTATTGATTTGAAGTTGAAATGTCGTTTTTCTTCCTTAGACAGCTGTTTAGAGTTAGTTTGAAAGATATCAATGATTTTATTTCGTAGGTCTTCATTTCGATCTCAAAATTTTCATCATTCCTCAGTTTGACAAAATGTTTAATTATGCCATGTCATATTTGATCTGGTGGGAGTAACATTTTTTGGCCAATCTGGCTTTACTTTTCAATATTTTCTACTCCAGAGACCTATTTCTTCCAGACCGATAATTTTATTCTTTCATCTTGCTTTCATACCACTTTTCAGTGAAGAAAAGATGAAAATTTTGTGTAGCCATATATTCAGATAATTTCAGATCACCGAAAAAAAACGTGTAATGTAGAAATCACCTAATTAGAAGTAATTTCTAATTTCATGAGATTTTTGATCATTTTATAAATAACCAATCCACTTAATCAAACTTACAAATATATTTGAAAACTTTAATAAAATGTACTGTATCGTTAGAGCACCTGATCTGAGCAATTAGAACTTGAAAAACAACTTGGACAAGCTAAATTATTCCCAAAATGAAATTATTCCCAAAATTCAAAAGTCTGTTACCCTAGAAACCTGCCGTGTTGTTCGCCTGTACTTAACTTGCCTAGCCATGAATGAGACATGCTAGTTGGTCCATCAAATCACGAAGGCCAAGAGAATAATCCCCGAAACGAACGTTTATAATACTATACCCAAAAGAAATCATATCTTGTTGGTACGCACGTTAATACTGAACCCCGCGATAAATTGTGTTCCTTGGAGCAGGTAAATAAATAATTTTAGACTTTTAATTGGTCAAAACCATTTTTTTGTGCTTTTTTAGAACAAAACGTTTTGACTCAAGGGTGGAGTTGTCGTCAAGTGTAACATATTAAAACAAGAAACATAAGAACAAAACATTCAATATGATATTAAATGTAAATATAAATGAAAAAGCAGAAATCATACAAACGTTATATTATTGTATATAATAATTGTGTAATCTTAGGCAAATAAATTAATGATTACAAACGTAGCCTATCTCAAATGATATTAATAAAAATAATGTTATCCCAATCCATCAAGTGATCATTATTCGATGCGTAAATATTCTAAATCTGCACGATATATTTTGTATTCGTGGTGCAGGTTCCAACGGAAAGAAAAGTATGTCATAATAGTATATGAGTCATGAATGCGACATGAGTCAGCGATAAGCGGAAGACAGGAGCTCGGATTCTCTTGCTTTATGCGTTTTATGCACGATTCGATGCCAAGTATTCCCCACAGATAAGGACACTTCGTAGGAATTGTTTGACTAATGAAGAGCTCATAAGTTTTTTGCACCACCTGTATATTCTGTGTGGCAGAAGACAAATGACAAAGTATTGAATTTACGACGTGTTTTTAATGAAACACTGGAAATCTAATTGACGTAGTTACAAATATAGAAATATCTCCGGCGCAATGTTTTAAACATCAGTTGGAACTGAATAAGGCATTCCTTCGAAACTTTCATAAGAAATGGAGAAAATTTTGCTTGGCATTTTTCGAACTGACAGAAAACAAACTTTCCTTCTCTTACTTTATAAATGCTTTGCTTGTAATAATGGGACTTGAACATATTATTGAATGTATTTTTTTTTGTGGGGCTTTAGGGCTCGTCAAGGTCATTAGAACCCTTATTATTGGATGTAAATCATTACAACAGATCTGGTCACCGGTCTTTCATATTGAGTTTCTAATGCAAAGGAACACTGAATAGGTGTTTCCCAGCGAAGTTACTGACTGTTGGTCGTGTGTAGCTATTTCATGTTATCAGTTACTGGAGACACGAGATGGCAATCATACCATAGGGTATCTTGGGGCAAAGGTACGCGTGGGGCAAAGATCCTATTCGACGTTGTGAATTAGTTGTGATATTTATCTCCATTTTCTCTACATGAACTAGTGATTTGTGGTAATAATTATTATGTTTTCAAAGGGTCACTGCACTTTCTTTCAAATTATCATATATTCACACAGTTCTTGAGTACAGTTCTTGATTTATCTTTACACTGACGAGCGACATTTTGTTTTTGCATCCTGAGATGACTGGAAATGGTTAATTCACCCGACCACTGCGAAATGAGACAAAACTCCACACAGCGATGAGGTAAATACCCGAATGCGGACTTTTACCCCAAGGTACAGACTGTTCCTCCTCATTGCTGCATTTTTCTCTCTAATTTACTTCTATCGATTCAAATCGCTTGTAGGGAATCATTTATTATTGATAGCCATTTTCAAGCACTTACAGATAAAGGCGTGAATGCAACGTTTCTACCCAGTCTACAAATTGTTATTTGAATTCATTCCTTATTACACCTAAAATGTAAACAATTCAATAAATATCTAATTCATGTAAATTTTCCGGTTTTTTTAGATATTTCAAACGCAAAAGAAAGTACTATTTCCTCACTGGAAGAAACCCAAGAGTTAAGAAAATAAAGCGAAGGCGGTTATTTCCAATCGAAAATCGTGATTATGAATCCTCGTGAAGAAGTGCATGACATCTCTCTATTTTTAAGTGAGATTTCTTTTACTTTCGCAACAAAAAATCTGCGACAAAATAACAGATTATGATTTTATGACAACAGTTTGATTTCTATTTGTCTTTACTGTCCAAACGACGTTTTTTCATATGTTAATTTAAACCTAAAAAATAACATTAAATTTGTTTTCCCACCACTAAGTCAGATATCCGTGGTATTCTTTGTGGAACAAAAAGGAAATATGTGTGGTATCCTAGTAATGGGGCAAAGGTCCGGAAAAATATGTTTGGAAAATTTGAAAATATGAAGTGCTACGTAGAGGTATTTTTTCTTCGTATAGACGTGGTAAAAGGGGATTTTCTCTATGCACTTAAACTCTTACGTTTTCTGCTAGGACATGGAACGCGATGAAATCCGAGAAATCGTTTATGTATATATTGCTCCGGTTTTCCTTCGGGTAGAGGCGGATTTCTTATACAGGTTCTCTAGGCTTTGTCTATGGGCGTGTTTATTGTAACAATAAATCGTGAATTTAGTGTTATTTCAACTCTTATAATTTTTTAAACACTATACTCAGAATAATCTATAGTTCGATAATAATTTGTACATGTAAATTTTTTGCGTTAAATTACAAACATATTGACATTCTATTAGTATTGTAACTCGTAGCTAACTTTTTATCTTATGTAGGAATTTTTGCTGCAATCTTTGAATCCGCCTCTGCCTTAGGACACTTGATCGGAATTGATGGGATGGTGCGTTGCTTGCTTCCGGAGAGTAAATTAGTTTATTGTCCTCCACATGGTCATACGCAGTTTGTACTGTTTTTTGACAATAAATGTATTATTATTATTATTATTATTATTATTATGTTCGTTATTATTTGTTTCAGTGCTGTCTTCCAAAGGGAAAACATCAAAATTTGACATTCAACACCAATATGATCTAAATCCTTCTGTCCTATGAATCAGACTAGAACAACTTTATGTGTACTTGATAACACAGTAAAAAGGGTTTCTAAAAAATGAATATTGGTTTATTTAAATAAAAGTGACCATTACAGCGTTACATGATCAAAACGAAGTGTTCTGGAATCTAATTCTTATAGTACCATAAAATGACATAAAATCGTAGGGTGTGAGGTGAGTCAATCCCGCATAAAGTACGGGGGATTAATATACATCCGTTTAGCAAAGAAATAATATTATAATTTAGCTCAAACTAAAATATGTTTTGGAAATCACGACATTTATGTTTATCCTGAAGTTAACGATTATATTATTATGCTAGTCTCAAAATGTGTATCTTCTATTCGTCGCGGGTATCGCATATTTCTTCATGTGCATTGAGGAACTGACTGAAACACATTACTCGAACACTTCTCGGAAGTTGAAACATTAACATAAATATTCAGTTTCATGTAAACGCATTTTGAATATGATATTCATTGTTTTCCTTCCCCAACTTTTTTATTAAGTGAGAGAAAGCAATTTCACAAACGTCAGCATATTCAGAGTAATACTCCAACTGGTGCGCAAACAGTTCTCCTTTCGACAACGCTCGTTCGTTCGAACACCAATCTTAATTTTGCCACTCTCCCGTAATGTTTCGTGTTTTGTTATTTTTTGCTGCGGTAAGTTTACTTCATCTCACATCGGAAGCTTCTGTTCTTCTATGACAATCAAGGTTGACATCTTTTCATTTACCACAAGGAAAAGTTTTTTATGAATATATGTAAGAGGTTCTTGAAATATCTTGCCAAGGTATCATCTTCGGCAGTTGGAAAAAAAAAGCAATCCGTTATTGGTCACAAAACGTCTCAAACTTTTCCTCTTTACTCCTTACGTAATAATTTAATGGGGTCCTAAGCATTTTAGAGACAGAGTTTTTTCACAAATAGATGAATATGAAAAATATGAAGATGTAAATACAAAATAGTTTTAATGGCTTAAATGATAGCGTTACACCTTCAAAACTCGTGTTTCACATTTTATCACAAATTTTGATCAATAAAAATTAAAAATACAAATATTTATCATCGAAGTTGAACAGTTGACAAAAGCGAGAATAATATTTTTTTCTTAAGTGGTAAAATCTTCAGATAAAAAGTTCAATAGACAGCACCTTGTACAATAGTCATATGTACAATAGTTATTAAAGTCGTAGATCTACATTTATATGATATACTGTTATTTAGTTCCATAGCATAAAATAATGTAATTACACCATAACATTAATTTGCAACAAAGTACACGAATGTATGCTGAGGGAATAAAAAGTACCTAATAATATATTCTGATGTTGTTCTATATAAGTATAGCGATTTAATCTGAATTTTATGAGAAAGAACCTATTAGTAAAAAGAAGAAACTTGATGCGCAAAACTCTAGCACCCTCCGAAAGCATTCTCGTATGACCTATATCTTCGCCAAATTCTGGATTCGCGGTTCAATGTAGGAACTATATACAGACAATCAAGTAGAAATTCAAAAATTCGTTCTACCTTCTTTCAGATTAAATGGAAAAAAAAATATTTTTACAGATGTCAGAGAACCTGTTAACTACAATTTAAATCCTATTACCTAAAGTTCATAATTATATAAAGACAGTATTAAAATTAAAATGAAGGTAACAAGGAAGATTGTCGATATCTTTTTATTTGTTTTTAGGAGAATGTATTTCAAATATGAGACAAAATTATGCATCAAGTGATTAACTAACAAATCAGACCATGTTAAACTTATTAAAAGGATATTACTATAGTTATTTTCTGTTACTGGCAAACTACGATATTACAATTGCGAGGGATCATCCATAGTACAGAAAAATATCTGAGAAAGCTGAATCATAGTCATCTGTATTTTATGCCGTTCCTCGTTGTAGGACGATTTTTTTTGTTTATTTAAATCTTTCGTCGAAAAACCACCCCTCATTAGGACAGTAATTCCATCAGCGTTTTGTGCTCGTATTTTCGAAATGCTAAGCGTAGAATGTGCCGTTTATGAAATGCAAACGAAATGAGAAACTGCACCCGCGGCCAGAGCAGGAGGTCCCGGGTTCGAGTCCCGGTCCGTCACAATTTTCACCTGGCTGATGACGTTGCAAATTCTCCTCCACGAGTAGGTACTCGGAAGTTGTGAGTTAAAACAACTTGTATTTATTTAGTAGGAAAATAGATCAAATATATTTTGTCAGAATTCTAGTAACACAACTTATATTTGATTAGTCTCCTTTGCGAAGGTAGTTATGGTTTCATGAATCGTTTAGTGACGTGAAATTAAATGATTTCATAAAATTAAAATTAAAAAAAAATTGAACAATATTATATTTGCATTACTCAAAACATTTTTCGTCATATTTACTTTGAGGTAAAACTATATTCTAACATAAAAAAGTAAAAGAAAGAATTGAAAGGCGAATTACACATTATGATTGGAAAATACTCTTGATTTATTGCAGTAATACAATGTGAAAATAGCGTATTAATATCTCAAATATTCTTTATTTCGATTTAATATTAGCTATCTTTTGGATCAAATAAAACACGTTCTATAAATATGATATGTTTTTCTTTCTTTTCCCCGAATAGTAATTTTTATATTGGTATAGTTGCTAGGGATTACACACTGAAACAAATGCCCAGGTAATGTAAATAATGATTAATGTATTATCTCATAATATCCATAAAAGTCTCCACCTAAATTTGTCACGTATTATGTCACACTTATTCTATCAATAAATTCACTTTTCGCAGTATGTGGATGCGTTAAAATGTGTTGTATTTTATTAATATTTGAGATATTAATCCGAAAAAAATTGTCTTCATTCTAATTGGTATTATAAGATTCAATGCCGAAGAAAATTAATGATGTAATATGATAAAAATTACTTACATTCAAGACTACTTTAAAGTACTTAAACAATCTGTTGTATTTTATGTTGTGAAAATTCTGTTGTTTATGGTCATTAGGCTGGATTTTTGCCAGATCCAAGACAATCATTCCATACTTCGATTGGCGATAAATAAGACGCACCAAAAATGAGTCATCACAACGAATTAGTTTCACTTTTCTACTTTCATTTTAAGCAGCCAGTTTGTTGAAATTTTTGAAACTATGCTTCCGTGGATGAAATAAGCCTCCGCTGATTCGAACTTGCAGAGATTCTAAAAATGATCCAATATGTACAGTCTTTAACTGTACATGAATTAAAAGATTTAATAATTTAGTGTGTATACTTTAAATTTACACATTCCCATTTCTAAATGTTAAATAATATTTAAATGTTATTTGCCTTTTCTCGGAATAACGGAACCGCTATTGTTGTTCAAAATCCACTTTCAATTACATACACAATTGTCACCAGTATACTGGGATGTTTCATCAGTATAAATTACTGCTTTGGCACAAACCTGCAATTGTGCATCACACGTAACCACAACAATACCTGAATTAAAGTAACAAATTTTCACTCATTATTCACCATGTCAAGACACGAAATGAGGAGCATATGAACAGAAAAGTATTGGAAATGGAAGAAGGTGAACAGATCGAGGACTTGTTTGGGATCAATAAAGAAGGATATGAGAGCAGCGAACATTGAGGAAGAAATGACAGCGGGCCGCGACAGGTACAAGGAACACAAGGAGTTCAAGGAGGAGTTTCCAATTGAAATGGGAATAACAATGGTCCGGAGAAAGAAGATTATTCACCTCAGTCTTCTCATTCATTTCTTTCAAGTTAACACTAGCGATCACAGGCTTTCAGATCTCGTGTAATATTTTTCTCTTCTTTTCTTTTGATTTCTAACAATACAGAATTATAAATTATAATAGTTTAGTTTGTTTCTATCAATTAATATTTTAATATTAAGAATACTTAGTAACTTTCGTGATACACTAGAGTATGAAAATGTTTGACGCCCCAATGAAACTGTTTGGTGATTCATGGGTGATACCTTGGAAAAAATTAGATATTTCTTTAAAATATCCCACTACATATAAAAAAGTGATGTAAATATTCTATGGAAAATTTGATTCAAATAAAACTAACCTTTCAACAAATTTTCGATAAATTTTATTTCAAATTTATAATATTATATATTTGTTTATTTATTTATTTTGATTCTATAATGAACGTTAATAGTACAAGAATGTCATTTCCGTGATATTGTATCGCAGTAATTAAACCAGATTGGGATACTTGTAGAGCTATATGACCTAGAAATGAAATGAAGGAAATTTAACAAAATAATCCTGGAACAAAACAAGTCGAAGAGAAAATCAAGTATAGGTTTAAAAGTTCAAATGACCTATTTATTTCCATTAAATGGAAAAAATAAATTTTAGGCTGTTGGTAGGTTCATCCATTTACTCAGAATCGCTGCGTTCAGACGGACGGACCTGATGCCACAAACCACTTTGTCATAATCATGGATCGCCAAAATGGATATTTCCCTCGAAATCTCGTTTTCGATTTTTTTCACGATTACAAAACTTTCTATATACTACATATATAAGAAACTAAGAGATGTGTAAAACCCTTTATAAAGGGAATTGAGAAAGTGATATATGTTTTCATAATTCAAAAACAACGAACTACTATAGCTGTTCAATTGTCAGACCATTGACAGTGATACGGACCTCGCACCGAAGTCTCGGGGATTCACCGGACTCCGGGTGGAACATTCTCGCCAATCCATGTGACAACGGTACGAGACCTGCAATGCTGATCATGGGCTGAATTTTGAAGATCTGTTGTAATTTGTTGGAACACATGTATCACTATGTCAATCCCCCTTAGAAAGAGCTCTATAACTTTCTGTCTCGTGTTCTTATTCTGTCATAGTGTTATCTCCTTTGGGAGGCACTTCCGTGCATGTGTACCTCATTGCTTTTTTGTCCTTACTACTATGCACTAAGAGTCCTCGAAAGTTTTGACTAGAATACGAAACTACATTTTGAACAGAGGAGATGAAAGTTGTGGAAGGACTGAATTGCTCATTCACGTACTCTGGTTTGACAATAAGCCATGCGAGAAGACAGTGTTTTTGTCAATTCTGTTACAGCAGACGGTTCTCTGGGGTCTAAATGAACCCCAGGATAGTGCTTTTGTAACATTTTTTTTTCATTTCGACTATAATTTGTGTGTACATTTTTTTTCGTTTTTTACATTTTTTGCCATTTTTATGACTGTAAAACAAAGTGCAGCGTCACAGCGAAAGGTCATAAAAATATTTAAAAAATAAAATAGTATTTTAAATTGCAGTGTAAAAGACCAACTCTTGCCCACTCAGAGTGATGACAAACTTACTGAGAGTCAGAAGGAACATGAAACGAATTTTGATGTAGATATTGAACTTGATCAAAGTATTGAAGTTTATATAAATTGAACAATGACGTAATGGAAAAATTCAGTGGTATATATCAGAGGAGACGAAGAAGAAATTACGTTATGTCCTTCAAATACGGGATTCTCAACGGCAAAAAAAAGAGACAAAATAATCTAAGACCCTTTTCATCCTGAAGAGTTATAAATTTATTACTATATAAATTATTGAAAGACCACATGATTTTACTTATGGATAATACGACATTAATAATTTATTTCTTCTCTTGTTTTTTTTAATATTTCGATAAAGGTGCGAATTTTGTCTAATAAACATACATAACTTCATGAAAGTTTATTTTAAAAACCTAAATATAGATTTTTCGTCTGTCATCGGAAATAAAAAATTCCTAAAAATACGTAACTCCAAAACTATGAATTTTATCACATTTCACGAATACTTAATTATAAATAAATTTTGGGATCAGAAATCACACCAGCATACTAGTTAGGCTACTCGAAATAATAATAGTATCCAAGGAATAAGTATATGTTCAAGATGCGTTCATCCCTCATATTGACGTTTATTATCGTGCTTCAAGATGTAGAAACTCTTGATATTGATTAATAAAGGAAGAGAATCAGAAACTTATCGTCTAAATAATTTTGTTCTCCAACCACATTCGTAGATCGTATTTGAAGGAAGCTTGCTTTAATTGATATTGATGCAAGAACGTACTTCCGTATTAAGTACACATGAAAAATTAATTTTCTTCTTTGATCTGAATGATCTGCTCAAAGTTCTTCGGCAAATTGTTTCCTAGATATTACCATTATTTCCATTTCCAATTGAGTATACAACACCAAGCCGCATACATAATAGGAAACTTGTGTATTATTGCCTTTGTTTCAGTCCACCTAGTTTATTGACCATTTTCATAGAAGCCCGAGAATTCTGATCAGTCCCTCTTTTGTTATGTCACATAAAACGATACAGTCACTGATGCGTCCCCAACACTCGCACCGAATTTTCATGGTTGGCAGGAGTCTCCCATGAAAACTGTTGGAGAAACCCTCCTTTCGGTAAAAAAGTGTCATGGAAAGGGAAATGTTCGTTTTTGTTACTTCAAAATATGTGAACAAATTATTTTTCAACTAAATTATATTTCCTCACGAGTAAAATTTTTACGTTTTTTTCTGAAGCAAATACTTAATTGGTCAAGTTATCAGAACTTCAGCAATAACAAATTATTATTTTTGCATAATTATTAACAGTGAAAAATAATCCATAGTAACTGAGAATCCACATATGTATTTTATTTGTCTTGATCAATCTCCAAAAATTCGAATAACCTACTTATATAAATTAAACGTTTAAATTTAAATAAGTTACACACTTCATTGCTTCGGATCCTGAGTGTTTCAATAGTGATTTAGAATAACACTACTTAATTACTTTTTATAATCGTTCTTTGTACGATATCCATACGAGAACTTCAATAACTTTGTTCCTAATAATTGTTCCGGACCAAAAATATGTTATAGGCATTGATTTACAATGATTGTGGAGCGCATGAAGAATAAAAGAAGCAGCAAAACCATTTTGAAAAGGAATGAACAGGGTTTTTTTTTCAAATTCCCTTTCCAGACATGCAATACGCTTTTAATCATTCATTTCACTGAAATTAAGCCTTCTTAATAAAAAAATCTTACACCTTGATGAAGAAACATTCCAGGATAATTTACTGAACGAGTCAAAGGAAAGCAAAATTGAAACAATTAACATTTACGTTTGAATTTATTCAGAAACGTCGGGACGTTTCATTAAACATTATGCCTGAGAAATAAAAAGTTAATTACGTGTAAAAACTATTACAGCACGTAATGTTCAGTGAAAAATAAAACTGCCTTTGATAAAACCCAGCATACTACAGCGTTTACAGAGGAATTCACAAAATCATCTGCATCAATAAGCAGCAATTTTATGAGCTCTTTTGTGAGTATGTAACTATTGAGGATTGAAATGTGTGACAGGCGTATCGTTTCTTGTGTACTCATACCTTGATGTTCCTTATGCTAATATTCAATACAATTAATTATTTTTGCCCGCATACCATCAGTTTTCTGCCGAGAGATAGAAAAGTACTCCAAACGTATTTTTAGAAAATAAATTCATATGTTCGAGTAAAAAGTTATGGTTTGTTCTCGATCAAAATTACAGTTAAAACATACGTTATTGTTCCACATTTCATCAAATAAACATGGCTATTGCTTGAGTTTGTGGAAAAATATATTGTGGTCTTTTGAATAATGCTAGTTAAATTATATGCATCAGACATGGGACACTCGTGTGAGGTATAGAATCAGAATTTATCCCAGTTAACATTAGCCATCGGCACATCGGCTAGTTGATGTTTTTGGCATGATTCAGTGGCAATTCCCTATTGAAAAACTCATGAAGTCAACTTTCCTATGCTACAACTCAAGACTTTCAGAAACGAAACCATGACCTCTGTTCCTCAAGGATAAAATTTTGACCCCTTCTCTTGGTTTCATGAAAATCGTCTTATTGTAAACACCGACAAAACAGTGCATGTCATTTCACGAAATCTCTCCTTGCGATGAAAGGAATCAAAGTTTGTCGTAGACTTTGGTATCAATGGTACCTTGGCTTCCGGGTTGTTGCCGTGTCATCTGTCGAGATGGAGACATTTCATCCTCCGTATTGAGGAAGAAGACCTCATATAATCTAATGACCTTACCGTTGTCGAGCCCTAAACCCCCTTAAAAAAAAGCGGATGACAAACTTCATCATTAATCATAATAATTGATTTCAATGCGAGATTACTTCTCTGTGCGCTTTTTATACTTCTTATTCATAAAATAATATTTATATACGCTACATTATTCACTCTACCTTGACACGGTTGTGCACATCATATCTGTAACCCCATCTCGACCAATTTCTTTCTTCTTCCGTTTACATTTGGACATTTCAATCGAAATACATGGGATGGTCTTTTGCTTGCCTTCGGAGAATAAATTATCTTTACTTCCTCCATGCGGTCGGTCGGAGCTTTTTATTGCTTTTTTGCTGTAAATATGTATTATTCATTATGTAAGAATTGAAAATTTCTGCGGGAAAATATTCCATTTAATTTTGCTGATTTGAGTTAACTAACTGAGTGTTTTAGCTTTATCAAGTACAAAATTTAGTCTTAACATATTTGTAATGAGAAGATTTATTATATTATTTTCTAAGTTGATGAAACAAAATATCATCGAAATAAAATCAAAATTTATATTTGTACAATTGCATTTGGACAATAGTATGTAATTTTTTTAATAAGCTTTCACTTATATGCTTACATATTTACTTATGGTCAAGTGATTCAGTTGTACAGGTGTTAAATCTTTTTCCTTTTATAGAGTTGAATTCTTTTCTAGTAAAAATGCTCTTTTACTCATGGGCACATAAGTATTACCTACCTTGTATTACTATGGTGATGTGATATTTATATTAAGAACGCTTCATACCCATGTACGCTGCCTAAGAATATGTGGTTTAATTCTGGCTATGAAAGGTCTGATTCGAGGATCAGCAAGCACCTTGGGACCTCGATTGTTCTCATACATTCGATCAATACTCCGAGAAGTGTATAGAAGCCACAGTAAAATATTTACGCATATTAAACAGATTTTCAGATTAGCTTTTAATGAAGTGTCCAAATGAGTTTATTTTAATTTTTTCTCATGCTACCTACTTTGAATGATTGGTCGGTATTTGTGACACACAACAAAAAATTGAGGATGTAAACTTCTGTTACATTTCTCAAGTGTTTTGGGTGATGTAAGATGTATCAATAATTACCAGAACAAGAGAATGATAGAACAGTTGAAATAGTTAGGGGGTCGTGTATCTTAATCAATATTCATCAAGTTTGTTTCTCTACTCGTAACGTAGTTCAAAAGAATTGGACAGCATTACTGAATTACGCCACAAAAACCAGCGAAGGAAGGTTATTCGACGGATGAACTGGTGAGAAGTGGCGTTGTAATTTGTCCCTGACCAAAATATTCTTATCATCCGTTTTGAGAAAGGAAGGTGCAGTAGAACCGATAACTATTAATTTTGGAAATATTTCAGAAGAGCATTCCTTCGACATTTTGTCCAATGTTTTTTTTTTTCTAAGTTCCGTCGTCATTGTTTGAA
>NNCF01129815.1:0-35939 GCA_002313205.1 Laupala kohalensis | reverse complement strand
CTTACTAGATGTTAGTCCCCTGGGGCGAGGTAGGAAAATGAAAGATACCCTAGCCCTAATGGCGTCGGGATCGAAAAGAACAAGAGGTGACCAAGGGAGATCAGGAAAGAGAAAGGAAGGAGCATGGCACAAGTAAGTGGAAGTAATGCCAGACTCAGCTCGGGGCCCCGTGTTCGCCAAACACGTACTTACTAGATGAAAGTCCCCTGGGGGGTTTAACTTTATATTCACGGGGATGATTTACATTCTTGAGCATCCTTATTCTTATTCTAAAATACCGGTAAATCATCGGCATAATTATGTAATATTCTTGCGGGTATTCTCAAAGATCAGGAGACTTCTGGGTATCTTGTGGTTTGAAAATCTCATTGTTCTAACTCGTGTGGTGAAAAATCCTTTCTCTTGCTACCTTCCTTCTTCCTTACGTTATACTTGGAAAAATATTCTGTTGCTTGTATTAATATTATATCTTTAGTGTAAATGCATTCGGCCTAGAAAAATGAAGAATTGGCCTTAACTTCATCAAAAATGAAGAATTGGCTTCAAGTACACACATTAGATTATCATTATTTATCATTACATTACTCTGAAAACCTATAGTAATATAATATAGTACAAATATGGACAATACTCCAGATATTCTCTCCCTATAATTTTGTAAATAATGTTCTTAAAGTGTGACGGCCATAAAGTAACACAAACGTTTGAATCGCGGGCGCTAAGTTCAAGTGTTGAAAATGTTTTTGTCAGCATCTTCGTTATAAGTATTATGGGATGTTCGCTTAATAGTTTCTCATTTAATGTACTCTACCCAGTTAACATATATGTTAAGTTTATTGCAACACTTTTATTTTTTGTGCGATTGTACTCTCTCCGTTAAAATCAGTGGTTGTTCGACGTTTTGTGGAGTTGGCTCCAATGTAAAGCTAGTAAGGAGGAGCAAATTGCAGTCCCAACTCAAAAATTTCCTTTTCAATTTTCGATTTTTACATATCACGAAATTACATTACAGATTAATGGTAATCTTCTAAAGCGCCCTTTGGATGTTTTGACGAGAAACTAGTTGCTGAAATTTTTAATAAAAAATACTTTCTAACATGACCGTCGCAGTTATTTCAATTTGTTTTGTTCCCAATTTCTTGCAATAAGATGAACGAAATCAATTTTTTATCAATTCATCTCTATCTCCTTGACTCAAAAGTTTTCAGTGTTTTACTATGTTTCAACAGTCGCATGCAGAAAGTATGAAGCAATGGAGTAGGTAAAACCAGCCCTAAATTAAGTTACAAGAATAGGTTGCCAATACAAATTGCTCCCAAGTCACCATTTTATTTATGACATTAAATTGTACAAGGTTAGGTGTTATCGTAAATATATATGGTGAAATCTATAAGTTTTGCCTGGAATTTATAATTTTTAGTTGTCCAAACTTAATTTGTGAGATGCATATTAACTTCCTCTCCCTCAAAAACATTAACGATTTGTGCTCGTGAAAACGGCATTAATTCATCACTTTATTTTCTACATTTTTGTCGAAAGTAAAATAGAAATATTTTGAAAGACAAAAAAATATTTTAGTCGAATAGGGTTCTCTGTTCTTGCTATCGAAAACATTCGTATCAAATTTAAACTCCACAATTGTGTTTCATCAAACTTATCTCCCTGAATTGATCTGAAATATTCCAATTTCTCCCCACAACCTACAAGTCCTGAACTCCAGTATTTAATTCTTTTTCAATTTTGTAATATTAATAAATTGTCAATAGCGTTAATTCAGTTTATCTTCTGCATCAATGATTAATATATTAAGATGTAATGCAAGAAGTTTAATCATAAATCTACAGGCCTTTCTCGCTTCCACGAGCACATGCAAATAACACGACTTCCATTTAGGTGGGAAATTAAGGGAGATCTCATTAAAACAGTGTACATTTCAAAGGAAGAGATTAACAGTAAAACGGTAAAACGAAAATGCTGGTGTATTTGCCTCCTTTTGTACATAATAAGAAATGAGAAGATAAATTCATGACGTCGCTCAACTTCATATGTGTTTAAGTAACACTGATTGTGATAGTCTTCACTGAATGCTAACAAATGTTACATCATTAAGTTTATCCGTAATCAGCTTTTAAATGAAGTATATAAAAATTAAATGTGTTCAAAAATCAATGTTGGCAGTAATTAGTTCGAATCAGGTATTGGTTCACTTTATTTACATGTGCGTTTGATATAATTGATAGATCTGTTCGATTTCGCAGTTGCCCATGCACAAGTACATTTGAATTCTCTTTAGTTTGAACCACCATACCTGCTGCAACATATCGGGAGTGGAGTTTGAAGTTACAACGAACTAGCTATAAAAGATTCCTTTTACAACGTCAACGTTTCGGCAATTTATTTTGCCTTCATCAGGGCTAGTACAACTTTGAAACGCCTTATTAACACAAATAATATATCAATGTGGTAACTTTCGGTCAGGTGAAAATGGCGACGAGCCGGGAATCGAACCCGGGCCTCCTGCTTTGATCGCAGGTCACCTTATATACAACATTTTTTATATCGCTTTTCTCAATCTATTGTTTTAATTTACTAAACACTTGTCTACCAATATTATTGCTACTTTTATGTGTAATACTCACACCTTCATTTTTCAAAACTTTTCCTAGCCTTTCCGATAGACCGTCTACATAAGTAATTGATTTAAATATAGCATGCTTTAAATTTTCCTTACTCTTACCTATTTCGGTGTACCTCACAGTGGTATTACATAAGATACTACTTACCAATTTTCTTGGAAAATTATTATTAATTAACTTGTTATATACAATTTTCAGGTTTTTTTGATACAATTTCTTGTCACACATTATATCTCTGTTGCCATCCTTTGGGTTTCTTGTCACGTTAAGGTGTCCAAGTTCATTGATGTCTAAGACTAGATACTTTTATTTTGTTATATTTAAAAAAGAGCGATGATGTTCCTATTTCTTAATAATAATAATGATAAATAAACAAAACTTATCAAAGATCATGACATGAGTAAAAACACATATTCTATCCAAAAAGAGTTAAGGACGGTGAAAGTAAAATGTGCGAGCAAATACTGCATCGAGAAGAGGAAAATAGAAGAATGGACAATATTTTAGAGGACTGGACAAACCGTCAGTCAACGAGAAAGCTTCTATCCCCTGGATGAACAGCTCGAGACTCAAAGGACAATCGGAAAGTGTAGAAATATCAGATATTGAACACCAGATATCATCAACGGAAAATTCTGAAGTAGGCCGTGAACAGCAGAGGCCGTATGTGTAGCATTACAGAACAACACGTTAGTCACATAATTTCTGGATGCATCACACTAGTTCAAACCGAGTACACCTTCAGGCATAATAAGGTCGCCAGGAACATTCATTGGGGAATTTGCAAATATTTTGACGTGTCAGTCCCTGATAAGTATTATGAGCATGAGCCTGAAGACATCATAGACAAGAACACCGTGAAAATTATGTGAGATACATCAATTATAACAGATCGCGAGATACGCGCAATATCCAGATATCGTAGTTCACGATAAAATAGCGAGAAATTGTCAGCTTATTGGTGTATTCGTTCTTGATGATGCCAATATAACCCTGAATGAAGTAGAAAAACTTAGCAAATATTAAGATAAACAAATAGAAGTTTAATAACTATGTGATAACTAGTGTTATACCAGTTGTTGTGGGTGCCCTCGGAACCATAAATAACAGACACCATAAACATCTAGATAATATCCCTGAAACCTTGAACAAATGTGAAGTGCAGAAAACCGCACTCCTGGGATTTCTATTATATATAAGTCCCTTTGATTTCTTGTTGAATTCTGGACTTAACGTCACTACCGGTATCAAAATCAAGCGAGAAGTATAATAATAATAATAATAATAATAATAATAATAATAATAATAATTATTATTATTATTATTATTATTATAACCAGTGAACTGACGTTCATTTAAATAATAATATAATAAATTAATTTACTCAACGGAAGCACGCAAGGAACAACCCCACCAATTCCGATCAAGGATATTAAGGCAGAGGCGGATTTGACATTTCAGCACTCCTAAGATAAGAATAAAACATTTAGCTACGTATTGTAATATAAACAGAATTCCTGCAAATTTGTATGAAGTTAAACCAAAAAAGTTATTTAACAAGTACGTATTATCAAATTATAGATTATTCGAAAAATATAGTTTATAAGTCTTATCTATCAAAAGACCCTCTAAATTCAAGATGAATTATTACTATGAAGTAAGCGATGCTAGTCAGTCAACAGAACATAGAACAGCACCCTGCCGCTGCTCTAATCGCCTAGTATTGTAGCATCTATCGACCTCTGGATCCCGCTGCGCCGGGTTCGTGTCGCGTCGCCGACTCCCGAGCTCACCCTCTCCCCATCAGGAGCACGGAGTCCCCGTCATGTTGCGCCGCTGTGTGGCGGTCGCGCGAGGCTCGTTCTGTGCCGTTTGTGGGACAGCACGTGTTCGAACCCCGACGCCACCACTACGACCGTGACCTTGGGGTAGGCTCTGTGCTGATCGCAATGAATGCAGCAGGTAGACCCCGGGGGAGGACTGCTCTATTGCCCCGTGGCTGGAGAGCGAATGGAACACCCGAGGGTGCGAACCCAGGCCCGTTGGACGCGGGCTTCAACGCAGCTAAGTCCGGTTTGATATCCTAATTGGAGACGTCGGGATGTTCTTGAAGGTTATTACGTATTAGAGCAAGTGACGTTTTTTCGAGGCGCTTGGTACTGGTTTTTTTTAAATTGATATATGCATTGCATTTGGTATCAGCCATCAATAGACATGGCTTGAATCAAGCATAGAGGAATTATAATGTGGCTTTGGTTTTATTTTATCATGTATTAGGAACCACTTAACTTAAAAGTTAAATATAGCTTTCTCATCCACTACTAACATTTTCCCCACCTTCTCGAAAAAGAAATACATTTACAAATTTAGAATGGTATTCTAATACCAAATAATGTAGCAGCAGTTTACACATTTATAAAAACACTGATTACAAATTACTTTGGGTGAATTTCCCCAATTAGGGCATCATCTTATAAATAAATACTTATAAACAATTAATTCATGAAGTTAACCACTTGTTTTTACACATGTGACAATACTTTGGTATCATTTTCAGACTTAGTATATCTGATAGAGTTTTGCGGTAAAATGCCAGGTAGTAAAATGCCTTCGTTTTAAAACATCACATTCCACAAATATCTCCTTATCTCATTTTCACAATTGATTTATTATATATCTTGAGAATAACTCTCGAGGACTGCTTCTTTTTATTAAGCATCTGTTAATTGATTCCACAGGAATGGAAGGTATAATGATGCCGATGTATCTTTTTCATTCGTGTTAGAGATGTGAAAAAATAAATCAGTTAATTTATTGCCAAGAAAGCAATTAAGAAATGCATATGAATATGTGAATTTAAAAAAATCAATTCTATTCTCCAGGAGCATGCGAAGGATCATCTCATCAATCGTGATCGAGGAGAGCACGAGACAGGTTAGACCTTCTGAGATAATATTCTCAATCGTGCCAATATTGATACGAAAATTGACTATTATTAATAAAATAAACTTTAACAAATCTGTTTGAAAAAAAAGTTGTATTTTAATGAATTATTAAAAGTATTTTGTTCTGAATGTTTGAATTTACGAATATACTTTATTCCTACTATTATCTGACGATAAAATACGTGGATAAATAAAATTGAATTGTTGCAATTACTAGGATGAAAACGTCTCTTCCTACGATCAATGTATTAGTGAAAATTAAACAAGTTTTGAAGTGAAAAGGAGCGTATAATCTTACATACATTAGAGACATTTTTAAAGACATGTTTTATGTCTTTCGTATGAGGATAGTAGACAATGTTTCTTGAATGTCAATTTTTCAGCTTCAAACACTGTATTGTTGAATTTATGGGAAGAAAACCTTTTCAATAACTGGTTTTCATTTCCGACTCTCTTAATCAAAGGAAAAAAAACTGTGATCTCGAAACGTCGAGAACTAGAAGAGTAGAGGTTTTATAATTTTATTTTCCTTCTGAACTTAATTCTTCATCTTATACAGTCAGAAATATTTCCCTGATATTTTCTTTTTCATTAAAGTAGCGTCTGTTTTTTCACAAATATACCCAAGTTATTCCATACGAAACAAATGTCATTGTTTCGTATTCCATACGTGCGTCATGTCGGAAAATATTGCTCACATGACTTTTCACAAAATAGTCCAAGAAATATACACAACAACACAAAAAATTATAAAAATCATTTATAGAATGTACTTGTTTACTTATAGTATTTCTGTGTCAGTGTACCATTCTTGTAGTCGAGCAATGACTGAACTAAAAATGTTGGGAATATTTGCAGGAGAAGCAAATCTGAAATTCGAATAATTTGAACGTACATTAAAGACACAATAATGTTCATATTAATTGTTTATTGCTCGAAGGTTACAACTACTATCCACTCGATATTTCTGCCAATGTATTACGCTTTTCAGGCACTTCCTAAACTTTTTTTCTTATTTCGCCCTACACTCCACCGAATGAACAATTTAACTTATATAAAAGTATTTCATTAATTATTGAGACATAAAAAAATACAAAATTTACTTTCTAATTACGACTTTCTAAAAAAAATTATGAATAAAGTATCACTGAAAAATTAAATCAGGTAATCCATCAAATTATCAGTGGTTTAAGAAATGAACTTCAGATACAATATTTCAATTGTTCCAAATTTTTCATTTTCTGATGCTTCGACAACGCCCGGTACGTTTTTTGAATATTTGTATATATTTGTGTATAGTATTTATAACACGGAGTAACCTAACAAACAGCTTCCGAGAAGAAAATATTTTGAAATGGGAAGGATTCTATAAGTCGGAACACAGAAGAAATTGTTTACAGTAAATGCTTTCAATATGATTTTAATGAGTTATCGATCGACTCTTTACTTTCACGATCTTAAAATATAAATAAACTTATAATTTAATAAGAAAGAATTTTTTTAAATTTTGAGCACTTTTCCAGGAATTGTAAACTATTTAGATGGGACCTCTATGATTTAATTTTTGTGTGCTTTATTTTCGTGTGCATGCTTTCTTCACATCCCAAGGAATGTGGTTTGAAAACTGAAAATAAATCGAGTCTGTGGTAGTAATGTCGTTTAATTACAATTTAGTAAGTAAAGTTAATTTTCTATGTCAACGTAATAAGTCACAAAAATCATCTTGCCTCCTTTGAAAATGGTTTTTATCACGGCATCTTAATTACTGAGATAACAATGTAATATCACTCAGTGACACAAAACAATCTCTTCTCAATAGACAGAATCTTCCAGAAACTCAATATACCCTCAGACGTGCCCCGAGGGTTCGCACTGAAATTGTCTGTGTATTTTGGAACTCGGTGAAAGAGAATGACTGTCTTTCGAATGATTTCATGAATCCATTTCCGAATCAACAAGGAATTGTGTCATGAACAAATTAAACAATAGTCTAAAACAGGAAACAATAGATAATTCTGCATTTTATATTCGCTCCGTTCCAACGTAATCGAATGCGTGTACAATGTGCGTGTACAAAGAGCGTGTACAATGTGCGTGTACAAAGAGCGTGTACAATGAAGTTGGTGCTTGGAAGAATGAGAAGAGGAAGATTGTAATAGTTTATTTGAGCTCGGTGGCTGAACATTATGTGAGAATAAAGTGTGAATTGCATTTACTGTGCGTAATCGCCAAATTGCTAAAAAACATAATTTTTATCTAAACGAATTTCAGTCCTTCAGGCATTTTTTAATTAAGAAGGATGGGTGGATCATTTTCAGTTCTACTTAATGTAATACTTAGCAAAGTTTCCTGCTATGAATATTTTTCAAATATTTTTCGGGTGAAAAGAAAAATAATAATTTCATACTTAAAGTAATTGCATCGCAACACTACATTCATTTGCAATTATACACTTGAAAAGTGGATCTGGCAAAATTGTATTTACTTCTTTATTCTTTGTTCCATCATCGTTTCAACATACCTACGTCACTCAATATACGAACTATATTCATTTAACAGACACATCACCTTTTCTCAGAAAGTCATTTTCATTGGAAATCATTGTGCTACTTCAAACCGAACAAAATAAAATATATTACCAAAAAACTCTCTCAATACTTGGTTAGAAACTTTTTCTTTCATCATTAAATTGCAGTGATATTGAATAAAGTCAAATTACAACAACAAAATCTATATTCAATATTTAATTTTCTAAATAATTTTTTTATTAAATTAAGCTATTATGCTTTTATTTAATATTTTTGTGGCATAATTTCTTACGATAACTTTTGCAATCGTTTTTCAATTTTTATTACTGTTCGTTATTATAAAGGTATTTATAATCCGTGCTACATTTCTATCTATCAAGGCGTATAATAGTATCCAACTCTGAAATTATAGTTTATTTAAATTTGTTCATTATTACACTTATTTCGTATAAAGTTAGTGGGATATTTTTTTCTTTTTTTATGAACAACACTGGCTGGATCTCGGTCATAACATAGTAATAAAATATGGATCGTGGTTTTTTACCTTTTTCTATAGAGATATTTTGACCGAAGAACCGTTTAAAATACTTATTCTATTTCTTCCGAAGACAACAGTAATTTAATAATTTGGGAAAACGGAATATTTCTTCAATAAAACTTGAAGTGACAACCCGTGATTGCTATTTAACTAGTACCTTATGATTTATTGTATATTCATTTTAAATGACGCAATACATCGTATATTTCGCACCAAACATAAACCTCAACGACGCAAAAGTGATTCCTCTTTACTTACGAACATTTTATTTAAAAATCCCATTTCTATCCATTTACTTTCTCATATACGTAGTATTTAGATAATATTGTAATCGTGAAAAAATTCCAAGGAGATATTTCGACGGAAGTATCCGTTTTGGCGATCCTTGATTCCGAAAAATTTGTTTTTGGAATAAGATCCGTCCGTCTGTCCGTCTGTGCGCAGCGATTCTGAATAAATGGATGAATATATTTAATTAATATTTCGTATTTACAGTGGAATTTACTTACTATTGATGCACGTGCTCTATTTTTTTTACTTTAAAACAAAGGGTACTTCACATGAATGTCAAAGTACTCTTTTGAAAATTTCTCAAAAACGGCTCCAACGATTTTGCTTAATTTTTTTGTACGTAAGGTACAATTGGTATGCATTTTATCCGAATTATCGGTATTTCATTTGAAAGTTTGATACAGATGCAGTAAAATAATATCTGTCTGTTGCACTTACACATGAGTTTACTGTTTGAAGAAGCTTGAATAATATTTAGCAGTGTAAATGATCAAGCAGACGTATAATACACTTTTCAAAAACTGAAATGAAAGATACCATAAAGATAAATAAATAATAATCAATAAATAATAGATAAAAAATAATTAAGAAAATACATAGGACAGCAAACGCAGTGCAGATGCGACAATACATCAATTTCTGTCTACAACGAAATTACATTTACGTAACATTTTTACGAAATATTTGTCTCTCTACACTGCAGATGGAGAAACGTATATGAGAAAGTTTGTGCAAAGGTTTTGCGCCACTAGTTTATTTATCAAAACAATTGTTCTGAAAGAATTGGTTCAATGGAAAAGTCAATGTTTGTAAGTAGTCTACATAAGTAAGTTTATTATAATGGAAAAATGTAGAATGTTGTCAAATGGACAGGAAATTTCATGAAAGAATTGATCCGAAGTGTCCTTGTCAATTACTTACATTTTCTGTATGTAAAGTACAATTGGTATGCATTACATCTAAATTAGTGGTATTTCGCTTCAAAATCTGCTACACTTACACATTAGTTTACTGTTTCAAGAAGCTTGAATAATATTTAGCAGTGAAAATGGATCAAGCAGACGTGGAATACACTTTTCGTAAACAGAAATGAAAGATACCATAATGATAAAATTCTTAGTAAGACAGAAAACGCCCTGTATATACGAAAATACATTAATTTCTGTCTACATCGAAATTGCATTTACATAACACTTTTATGATATTTATGACTGATATGCCGCTATATGTTTTGGAATTGTATTCTGGATACTTATTTTGCTTTCAAGTAAAAGACAGTAATAAGCTCATCTAGCTACTTTGAGAATGAGTAAAGCACTGGAAAGACCACCAAAATATAGAGAACCACGCCAGAAATGACCTTTTCACAATATAAGTTTTTCTCACTCTTTGCTGCTGACGGAGAAACGTATATGAGAAAGTATGCGCAATGGTTTAGAACCACTAGTTTCTTTCGCTAACACATTACGACTTGTTGACTATGATAGATGGTACTATGTTAATAGTCATGACACGTTTTTATTGCAGACGCATGTACGTATGACTCTGTTTGTCAGGAATGACAAAGTGATGGAATAAAGGAAATGACGAATGTAATCACATTTGAAACATACACAAGAATTAATCTTGCATCGTTTGGATATGTGAACCACTCTTACGTTGGATCGTAGGTTCTGTCCCATGTATCATTATTTCTAAGAGCGGATAAAAAAGCGATCCCTCCGAACCAGCTGAAAATGAGGATATACCTTTGTTACCATGTAAAAGAACGCGACGCGCGCTATGCTGTAAACAGAGCACAGATCCACGTACAAGAAGCATTGGAATCATGTGGGTAAATTTTATGCACATGGTCCTAGTATTAGGCAGGTCATATTTCTGTCGTATGTCTATTATCAAATATATATGATCAAAGATATGACATAAGTTCTCTCAACAGAACGTATGTCATATATGATCGTGTAATACTGGTCATAGGATTAGTTTAGTACACGACGATGGTTCGTTTCCATCGAATGTACTCTTAATGTTTAATCGATGTGACTGCGACACGGAAGTTTATTACAATGATTTAGTTAAGGAACTGTTGGAAACCTTCAAACAGCAGGGTTGTCAGATGAATTTGAAATAGCATTTTCTAACCTCTCATCTTGACTATTTTCCGAACAACCTCGGTGACTATAGCGAAAAAAGGGTGCAAAAAATCCGTTGCATAGGTCGTTTGAAGATAAAGGATTTGGTTACAAAAGAAAAAAGGAATAAAGGAAACATCATTTCTTACCTGGAAGGGATACTCACAGCTTTGAATGCCGTCACCTCGCTAAATATCATATAGCTGAAATTCTCTGACTCTGAATTCGGATTCAGGACATCATAATACACATCTTACAATAATTTTTAGTCGATTTGAGCAGATAAATCTAATGCTGATCCCTCCGAAGGCAAAACTTTCCTTATTTTCCATATTTAAAGGTGGTTTTCCGAGATTTAAAAGAAAATGGAGCATGATGGAGCAATTCGGCTTCAGCGCGTAATAATACATAAGGATACATTGGTCTAGTCTTTGGTTCAGACCACTTTTTATTTTTTGTGTCCCCGTGTAATGATATAGTCTAGTCATAAGGTATTTTCTCCTAGCGAGACATTTTGGATAAAAATATGTTGGTTTGTCTTTATTGGGATTGATACAATAAGGGTTGTGAACTTTCTTTGCTCCATTTTTTATCTCAACTTGATTCATTTATTTGTAGAGGTGCATCATCCTTACGATTTTGAGCAATTCAAAATTACAGTGTGTTTTGCAGCTTTCATTGTTGACTGGAAAATGCTGTATGGTTTGTTTCTAATTGTAAAGAAAGTTGTAAAATAAAAATTACCACTATAACACACACATACAAACATACAGAACTTTTCTTTCAACTTATCATTATCAATGCAAGTATAAGTTGTTTTATAAAAATATGATTTTTTACTATACAAAAATTTAAATAGTTTAATACTTCTGTAGCACTAACGGTGTGTTTTTAAATTATATCTTATAGAAAATATGATTCTTTATGATGAAACATGCCGGTGTCTTACTCTGCTTTTCCGATATTGAAATAGTCAATAAAAATTCTTCTTGTAACTTCTTATTGGTATGTACATGTCATCTTCGAAATTTAGGGAACAAATTTCTAAGGACACAACTAAGAAGGACATTATCATTGAAAGTCATGTATGAAGAGATAATCGATTTCGAAATAATTTAATAATACGTTACCTTGGTTTCCGACACATTAACGAAATCTTGGATAGTGAGGATATGAGAATAATATTATTATTATTGTTCAGCACTTCATGATAGATCACTACTGCCATTCAAATTTTCGCAGAAATGAATCCAAGCATTCACAGCTTTTATGTCGTATGTGGAAATACGTTTCTAGAATTTATTCATTTTGAGTTCCCAAGTAAAGGAGACGAATTATAGTGCTAAGTAATTATCATCAAATGGAAGACTCGACCAAGTTTTATTCTCAGCATTCCATTTCTCTTTAGAATAATTTACATCAACTAAATGAAATAACTAGTTGAATCAGTTCATTGAATATAGCTATGTGAATCCCAAAGGACTTGTACCTTTGAACAAGGAACTGTATCATAGATAAATTCAGCAAATATTCAGTTGCTTGACGTAAGGGTTACGTGTAATTTATTCTTGCGTGTCCGTGTTATTTCGCAAACGAATTATTTCATAAACGGAGAGTTCGAAATTTTCTCTTAACCTGAAATTGTGTCATGAATTGCGCAGACTACAGACGAAACGTTCAAAATGAATACTTCTTCACCGCACGTGACTATTCCTTCCTTCAAAATTATCTTCTTCAAATTCTTGTATTACTTATGGCAGGGGCAGGGATATAACTTGGTGGGGGGTATAACTCGCATATTATATCTGTTTGTTTATAATATATGTTTATGTATTAATATTACTTACACATAATTTATGTTTTTATATTATATATGTAAATATATGTATGCGTAAACACGTACATATTAATGAGAACTACTTAAGAACAAATTTCTTTTAATTTTAGGTTCGCCCCTGCCAAATGGCGTATTTCTTGAGTACACTCAAGTTAAAATTGTTGTATTGCCGCCTTATTCAATTTAGACAACCATCTTTAAGAATAAGTTGTCTCAACGGGCCAGTAACTGAATAGATGACTGGACTGGTGGCGATGGTGGTGGTAGTTGTTCGTGAAAGAGCCGGCTTCGCTTCTCGATGGCCAATATTCTCTTCACCCCACTTGAACGTCCTAGCGTGGAATGTAGGAATGTGGAAATGTCGCCCGACAAGATGTGAGACTATTTCCTGAGTCAATGCTTTTGAGAAACGTCTCAGAAACCTGTCGAAGGTATGAGGAGTCGAAAGGGTGGTCTTCAATGCCCGACCGCACGATGCATCCCCCCTCCCGCACAGGCATACCAGAGTGCAGAATAATTTATATATTCTAATGTAAAACGATCTCGCAGAACCTGTTAAATAATGTGAAAGCCTGAAAAATAATATAAACGCTAAACGAATGAACGAATATTTCTTTAGAGTTTTATCCTCGATTTTACTCGTATACTAATTTCATATAGTCGTATATAACTCAAAGAAATAATTCCACTCTTCCCGCTAGTTTTTCAAATAGTTACAAGCAGCTTAGAGTTACTTTCCTGTGGTGTTTATTATGCAAACTGAACAAGGTTCCAAAGATCTTTTTTTTTTAATAGGTCTCTTTCTAGATTACTGCTAATAATTTTTTTTATCGGTAATATTGCGAACAACTTCAGAAGTGTGGTTGAAATTTTAAATAGACACAAGGTGTTATCATATAACATTTAATTCAAAAAAATCTTAGTTTGGTAGGTAAACTTATCATTAGCGTATTTCAGGTTGTCTTAAATCTATATTATTAAAGGTAGTAAAATTGATATTTGAAGGAAGGGCTCTAATGACCTTGCCGTTAACGAGCCCTAAAGCCGCACAAAAAAAATAATAAAAAAATATATTGGAAGACACGAGACTTACTATTAAGGTTCAAGCATTTAACAGAATAAAATAAAAGGTGGGTGTAGTCCTTAAGTGTTTTGTAGTTATTTATATTATGTAGATACTATTGAGGGAACTCTTTCCGTGATAACTTACCGTTGCAATTGTTTTGTAATTACTCTCATTGCATTAATGATTATCTATTTGCGCTGTAATTTTAGATAAAATTACATTTTTATTTTATTTATTTACTAAATTTTTAAGCTGAGATATAACAACTCCCGAGATATGTTACATATATAATACATCTTAGATATATTCTAAACGAGATGTTTACTATTTTCAGAAGCCAGTTTATAAGAAAAAATAAATGTCTCAAACCAAAATTCGAATAGATAATGTATAGAAAAACACGAACACACTACTTCAGGGTCCATAAAATTAATATTTATTTAGTTGCAATTAAAGAAAAATTACAAAAATTAAAGAAAACAATATTGTACTGATTCCAGCCACACACAATTAAGAAAGCATGAAAGAGAAAGGATCCCTTATTAGATAAGGAGATGTTACAGGATATTCGGCCTATGAAGTATATTAAAATATAATTTATATCATTTGCTACGGAACATCATTTATTAAAAATTGGTTTTCATCCTTTTTTTAAAATATAATAGGGTTTTGTGCTTACCCAGGTAAATGTTCTAAATTGCAATGGGAAGAAACGTAGTATGTTACTACAATTCTGTAATTCTGAAAAAAAGCCAGATGGAAAGATGATTATGTATTACATATACAGGGTTTTTCTTTTTGACAGATAATATAGTAATCTATCACAATAAATATTGTAAAGAGTCTAATTAAGGTAGTTTTATATGTTTAAATATAATAAATCTATCGACATGGAGATAATATCTGACTAAAAATTTCCATTTGAATGAGATATTTTGATCTTATCTATTATGGTAGAAAACTTTCGTTAAGATAGGTGCATGATAATATAGTTTTCATTTTCATTTAGTTCAGTCTGAAAATAAAATAATGAAAAATTATAATGAAAACAATTGCGCAAATTTTATTAAGCTTTAAGTTAAGCCCGGAATCGTATGAAATTAATATGTGTCATAAAAAGAGTTAGTTATATTTCACCTAGGTAAAATGGGCAGGTGGTGCTAAATACATTAGGAAGTAAATTAAAAAATCCCTGAACTCTGACTTTGTGAACCCAATGAATTCAAGAAATCTAACACAATAGCTCTTTTTTTTAATGCAAACAAACAAGAACATATAATATGAATTGTGTATATTTCACTCACACATCATCGAACATGCCAGAAAATTCTTCTCGTATTGCAGAAAAGTTATATATTCTTTTGAATATCTTCTAAATAATTGAAAAAAATGTTAATGCATTCATAGCAATTATGTGATGAGATTAATGACTTGTGTGTCCCGAGTTGTCTTAATTCATTAAGAATATAACTCAACCAATTAGAAGTTGAATCCTGTTTGAATATATATAATTAACGATATTTCAAATACGTGACTCATTTTTTACTTAATTTTCTTGTCATCATATCCTTTTGGTATATGTTTGTATGAGACTGTATGTTTTTTTTTCTCTGTGTATTTCTCCAAGTGTATATCGGTTTCTTAGAATAGCTTCTTATTAGGTGAAGATGAGGTATTGAATGAGTTTTCATATATTATTGAGGGAAACATTGTATCTCTTTCTAAACTATTTATTACATGCTTTTTCGACCGCGCAGCAGCCTTCCTCTGTACTAGAAAATGAGATGATGAGCTCTATAAAAAACATTGAAATATTCACAAATAACAAATAAGAATAACACACAAATAACAATAAATTATTTGCGTATTTTTCAATGGTTTTTATAGAACTCATTATCTCATTTTGTAATACTTAAGATGGCCGCTATGTGATCGAAAAAGCTTTCTGTAATACATAGTTTGGAAAGAGATACTATGATTTCTTCGATGATACAATAATAGACTAGCGTCTTATGGATCCACAGCTGGTATCGATCCCTCTTAAACTTCGTACTTCAGTTCCACAGCATTCTTACTAGTGTACGCAGAATGATCATAAATACACTGATGGATACGGAAAGTAAAAGCAAATTACTGATATGAACATCCATCTGTAAGTAGTGTATTTCACCACAACAAACAAGACCTAACTCGAAACCGTTTATACGTTTTTATGACCACCCACGACGTTTACATCCATTTTTTTCGCAGAGAAATAGACAATTTTGCTGAAGGCCGAAAACCTAATTTGAGTTGGGATCGTTTAACCGCGTACATACAGCGCCTAACCAGAAATGTGGTTCTTGCTGACCGCAGCTTCCCTGAATGCGCCGTAAGTGATTTCGCGCATTAGCTAATCGTTTTTGGATGAGCGATCATACATGTAACAGAAGACAGGGCCCAAGGGAATTTGCCAGCGTTTGCTTTAGCGACTAGTAAATGGCCTGTATGATTCAAATATATCATTTTAATTTTCATTGCTTATCTTCCTCGAGGGATATGGAGCTCGTGATGTCCATGATATTGTTCAAAAATTTTCTCAAATCTTTTATTGAGTTGAAAGAACCACAATATTAAGCAGTTCATTGAAGCCCATGACCAGTTCTCTGTAATTAGTATTGCAATTTCATTTCAATAAACATTGAAAGAAATTAGATTTTTTTAAAATGCTGATGAAAATTGGATGCGTGGCAGATTGTTTTAAGTTTATTTTCTGCTTTCGAAACATATATAACATTAAACTTTATTATACGCTGGCATATTTATATTTGATTAATATTACCAACTTGATCAGAATTTCTGGAAGTAAAGATGAACCAGGAATTAATATTTAAACAAATCCTGGAATTCATCCATTAATATAAATAATCATATGAAAACATTGTATTGCTTGCAGATAGAATGTTGTGAATTACAATAAAAATTTATTGACTTTTTTCTATTAGTTTGAAGGAGTGTATCTTCTCACTTTATCGTAAGTACCAGTGAAAACTTCTATTTTATACAGGTTTTAACGTATGCCAATTAAAGTATTACCAACTACAGTATGAGAATTTGTGTTATTATTCCTCTAATTGCATCCATGTGTACATATCATTGACCATTATTTTTCATTTTACATTGTTCACTCCTCAGAATATTTTTGTTTATATATTTTACAGAAGTAGAATAAATGTATTAATGAAAATTATTTTGAAAATAAGTTTCGAACTGGGAAACAATTTTTGGAGTTACGTTGTTGCATGACGATGATATGAAGCAATATCATGTGGTTTATGTCTAAGTGAAATTCATATGAAGGGTTTCCATGAAGCACTTTGCACACTACGATAAGGGTTTTATTTAATGCTTTTCTGCGACAATCCAGATTCTCCTCTTTATGTTAGAACGTGCGCCCGTCTGAAACTCGCGCAGTTTCTTTTCTACGTGTAGGCTCTGCTGTTTCCAACGCAATGCGTCATTCTACCGCTATTGACAGGTGATAATCTTCCACCTACGAATCGGAACATACGTTTTTAACACTATGCGTGACGAAGTGCTACTTAACGGCTGGTGGTGGAACGAGAGAAAGCGGTATATGTTTTCGAAAAAAAAAACTTAGCAATTTTACTGCATTTTAGCCACTGAAGATAATTTTGTTAAAATTCTTCAATGTATAACGTTGCCAAAAGTATAAACACGAATAAATAATCAATTGAAAAAGTTTATCAATAAAACTATTGTTAGCAAGATTTAATAAAAAGACAACCGGGACAGAAGAAGCGTTCTAGTAAGGGCTGGTGATGCGATGATGAAACTTATAATATCACATTTTAATGAACGAGTTCAACGAGAACTTGTGATTATATTGTTATCATTCATATAGTTAGGTTTAAAAAAGAGAATGATTGAAAAACGTTTACATGTTCAAATTGTAATCACTTAAATTGTACTAATGAGAAGAGATACATTAATGATACATCAATTTGTGGTATATGTTACTTTTATATATTTTAAGTGTCAATCATTATAATATGGTATTCAGAAGATATACCCACGATCCTACAAGATGTAACATTAACGCAAAAGCATTAGTATTCAAATTATTATTATTAATTAAAAATACAATAAAATAGGCTAATTGGTGTTAATGTTTCAAGATTATATCCACGGAGGGGAATATCGAATAAAATTATTCGTTAAAAATGCCGTTACGTATTAATTAAATGCGTAACACTCGCGTAATTTAACGAAATCAATGTGTTAAATAACATTTCTAATAACGATTAAAAATATTATGCGTTATAAAATGAAACGCAATATTTTAAGATTTTCTGGAAATAGGCAAGACATTTCGAAAGCAATACCATACGATATCACTGTCGTAGTCACCGGACGCTATGCAATAATTGGAATTTAGCGGCAACAGGTAAAGACGAAACCTGAAGACTTTGTATATATAAGAAACATCCCCAAGAACAACTCAAGGTCATCTGCCGTCAGTGCTCTAGTCAATGCCGTCAAATAGACATTGACGACTTTTTCGTTTCATTTTCAACCGCCTAGTCAAGGATTGAAGTATTTGCTAGTGCAGAAAGCAAGCTGGCCAGTTTCATTACGAGGCTACGAGCAAAGGACTTCAAGACTGTGCGTAGAAAATTACTCAGCGATACAGTCTTTAGATCATTACAAACGTTATATTACTGATAGTTGCAAAACAAAACTCGGGAATAATACCTTATTTATTGGTTGTCTCAACCCAAGAATTCTCTACTCAATAAGTAGTTACTGCATTCACTGATAGCTTTAGCATTTGAAATTTCAAGACTTTCAAAGTTATCATTTATGTTCTCTCAGAGAATGTGAACGTTTCAACAACACACTATGTTGCACACGTTTTTAAGTTTATGAAAATAATAATACGGCAATTCTTTAAATACTAACTGTATTAGGATAATATTTGGAAAAGGAAATGCAACTATAAAAATTACTTCGATTCACAGTTAAATATCAAACCCTCAAACAATCAAAAAATATTTTTCTCTCATAGTCTATAAATCATATTTTACCAGAGTTTTATCATAGTTTACATTCAACTCGAATCTCTAAAATATCAAATGCAGTAGTATTTTTAGTTTTAAATGGAGATGTACCGAAATTATTCACAAACATATTTATCATTTTCGAGCGCTATAAGTACCTTCTAGCACCTCGAGTACCAAATTTAAATTTATGATAATACATTAAGATCATGTTCTTAACAGCATGACGTTTAAAGTACTCATAATTCGTCGTTGCATTACAAATAATTTCGACTCGTTTTCTCTGTGAAGTTAATTTTTCGNCGCTTTAAAATCACTCAAAAATCTCCCACAATTTTTATGCGTTTTCCTATCTATTTTTCTCATTAATTTTAAAATGTTGTAATTCATAGAAGACAGTATTTATTTTCATTAATTCGATTTATACATATATATATATATATATATATATATTACTCTTAAGTCGCCTAAGCAGCACAAGAAATAATTTTGAGACGTATACACCCCACAAAATTTAATTCCACTTAGAGATACTATTGTGTATTTAGATTCATTAGAATTCAAATTTAAGAGGCGAGGAAAAAGGCGAAATTAATTGTTACGAAAAGTTAACTACTTTCATTTATGACTACCATTTACAATATGCTCACCATTAATGTATCGTTTGAAAGAAACAAACATTTTTACATGTTCTTTTAATAACACGTACATTTCTCTTTGACGAATTTAGTTCTATGAGGGGTACATTTATTTTTGGAATATTGCATCAGCTGAAGTGATATAATTGGAAGCATATTAGTTCTCACTGCTGTAACACGGGTTTCATTATGACCCAGCTAGACGAATTTTCCTGATGACAATATTTCTTTTTTGTGTATTGCGTACTTTTAAAATTTCCTCAATATTATAGATCCGACAAACGAAACTTCATGAGACATACAATTATTTCGAAATAATCCTATCTACCAAAACTGGTTCCATGATAATCTAAGTGTTTAATTCCCGAGATAATAGAAATGAAATTCATTCAAGAAATTTTGTGTCATGTTAGTATACAATATTTTTGTTTTCAAAAGATCAATATATTGAATAATAAGAACATTTTGTGTAATCTGTTATACTCAGACTTCAAAGGTTCTGATTATATTATCTTTTAATTTCACTGTGGTATTTAAGTAAACTCTGTGTTTATTTATTTATATATCATTAAGCAACTGAAAAGAAATTCAATACTAATAATACTCTAAACTGTATCTCAGTCAACTATCACATACTATAAATTAGTTCTGTTGGACAATTGTTTATATTTAAAATAATTTGTACGTTAGTTTTATGAAAAATAGTTACAATTTTGGACAACCTAGTTTGTAACGAAAATATATTTATAAAGAAAATAACAGGCGCTGTAAACTCGCTTGGCTATGCTCCTAAGCAGTATGTTTGTTTGCCCATGACGTTTATAGCAACGGTGGACAGGAGTAAAAGCGGGAACAAAAATTTAAATATTTATTCAGAGGACCCGGTGCATTTTATAGAAGTATTTTTGAAATTAATGAAGGTTTTAAACATTACACTTATTTTATTAATAGGCCGCCTTGTCCATAAAGACATCATTTAGAAGGCCCAACAAAAACTTTGATCTTTCACTTCTTTCACTCCTTCAGTGCATCTTTTATGCACCGGAATTTTTGACTAGAGTTTTATTAATTCATTTATTTCAAATATTCCGTAAGTTATTTACTTTCGAACACGGGTTCTTTTCCGACAGCGGTGGTGTAGTGGTAGCGTCTTCGCTTCCACGATACGCTGAGCAGTAGAGTGTGCTTTCAAACCCTGCTCGGCGGAACTTGGTGAGGTTTTCAGGTGCGATTTCTCTCACCTACACCAGACAAATGTCGTTTCGGTACCAAGCGTTCTCCGGCAACCCAAATCTCTCCTCATTTCCCTCTCCCGAGTCAGGGTTAGGTGGAGGAGCGGACCTCCTGGTCTGAACCGCGCCATGTGAAATGAAATAAAATAATAGACAATATATTTAATCTTAATATTAAATAGCTCATATATTGATTAAATGATTGGTAAAGTGTGTTTTCAAAGCTAAAACCTTAGTTATTATATATTATTACCTCCATGTATACATATTGTAGACTTTCATATCACATAATTCTCTGTCTGCAGAATTACCATCAAATGAGTTCCGAATTTTCCCTCTAGAACGGCGGTTCTCAACCTGGGGTTCACGACAAAATAATCAGGTGTACTCTTAAAATAATCGGTAATGACGGACGCTATGAATATTTTCTCTTACAATGCACCACAGCTATCCTATTCTACTGGTCACAAGCCAAGCTATTATTTTCACGTCATTTTAAAAATGGAGAGTTATAATGACAATTGTGAAACTTAATAATTACTTTTTCGCGTAGGACTCATAATCAGCAACCCTAAGAACGTTAGAATACCCTTGTTTATGTCAAAGCACTGGAAAATAGGAAAGTTACGTTCAAATGTGTCAAAAAGTGTGAATTCATATGTTCAGTCCAATTTAAATTTCAACTCTTTGGTAACAGGCCATTGTTATCCAAGGTGACTGAAATTTTACGTTGCTTATATAGTTGCTTCTATACTGAAGGAGAACAAGCATTTCACTAGTGTAAATCGTCTTATTACTACCAGAAGGTGCAACTTAGACCAAATATGGAGAAGAAAAAAGAGGTAAAAATTGAAAGGGTTGGAGGTACTATTTTAGTAAAATAGGAGGTGAGGGGTATAATACCACCAAAGTACACACCGTTTAACACATGAAGTACTTCTCACAGTAGAGTTATAGGAATTCAACAACACGAACATCGACTAGCAGAAGACCACTTGAACTTAGACATTTCTTACATATTCGTAGTTTCTCTGGAAATGGAAGGATAAAACACAACACGAATGAAGTGAGCGCGATTGCTATGTCGCAGTTCGAGAAGCAACTGGAACACAGTGAACTCAAAGAACACGATCGAACTCAACAAGTTCCCTCCTACACGAATTAGGCGTGTTGTTGAAAGTAGATCAATATATAGAATATTCTAAAACTCCACGAAAAAACTGGAGGTGCGATAGAGCACAATAATAGGAACAATATAATCATTAAGGCACACGTGTCCAGAAATATCTCCCGAAGAAAATACTATGAACGCAAAGACAGTAATGCATATATTTCTTCCGTGAACCCTACATGTGTACCCTACACATGACAAGTCGAGAATCGAAGCCGAGACTCCTGCTTTGATCGCAGGGGTGTTCACAACTGGTCTGGGTATAAATGGTGTACAGTTGTGAAACGGGTTAACACCCCTGCGATCAAACCAGGAGTCCCGGGTTCGTTTTCTGACTTGTCGCCATTTTTACCTGACTGAAAGTTATCACAAAGACATTAAGAACAGAAGATGAAAAGGCGTGTAAAGTGCAATATTAGGGGAATTGAGGAAGTTATATAGATGTTGAAAGTTCAAAAGCAATAAATTACAACAAATTTTCAAATTTCGCCCCATTTGCAGCAATCCATGCCACTCACCGACATTGCGGGAATTCGCGAGACTTCAGGTAGAACATACTCCATGTTGTGTCAAGGCTTGCATCACTGTTAATGGCAAAACTATAAACATCTAATTTACTATCTATTTTACTCACCTTTTTGCCTCGTGTTCTAACTTTTTCTTCGTGTCATTGTATGTCCTTCGAAAGACATTGCAGGACATGTGTACCTTGATGATTTGTTGTTCCTATTTGGGATCTTTATCATCCCTTCAATTTTGTGCGTGGAGTTCTCGGACACTCTGTGTCTATTACATCTAGCATGCATCTTAAAGATAATTTCTCAGAGTTAATCCTGGAGCGTAAATATCTTCACCTGGTTCCGTGGTACCATATTGTATTTGCTGTCGGTTCCCTACCTGTGTTTTCGTTCTCGTACATTTGGTAAGTTTTGCAAAATTTTATTCTCACTCTGATTTAAATGCTTACATTCATAAAAGGTTTTCAAGGTTTATTGTGTATCTCGCCGTTCTCTAACAGAGAGGAGTAATTATCCTGTGCCTACACCAAACTTCTAAATGAAATGATATGTGTATGCAAATTTAATTATAATAGCTGTTCACACAATTTAAAGAAAAAGGTCTGAAGCCACTTTTGTGATATTTAGCAAAATGTTGTTTGATCTTCGTGTAAAGTACTATTTGAAGTAAACTGATAAAAGTTCTAAAGCAAGTGCACCAAAATCAAGGCTCTACTGTAATTACAAAACAGCAATGATCTTTCAAAATCGCGGTTTCAAACATTATCGCGATTTGAGTATTTTTTACGTATTACGTATCTAAATGATTAACTTTATTTAGACGTTCTTTTGCATTTCACGTACTTGCAGCAGTAAGATTTTTATAGGATTTTGAAGCATATATGATAGTTACATAAATAAGATTTCCATTGATGCCATGTATAGCAAACGCAAAAAAGACATATTTCCCGCAAATGAATTCTCAGGTAAAATACATTTAAAAACCAAAAAAACTTCTGATACAATGATCATGAATGTTTTCTTATTTATTTTCAATTTTTTAAAAAAATGAATATGCATTACATGAGTACAATGTTTTCTGTGAACGAAGAAAATATTTTATTAAGAGTATTATACAAAATGAAAGTAAACTAGTGCACTGAAATATTTGAGGTTTAACATGTTTTACATCATGAGAATAAAACTACTTAAAGATTTTGCATAAAAAATGAGAAATCCAGTATTATTCAGTTTTTCATCCTGAACAACAAATTAAAAAAAAAGAAGATACATGGTGCAGAGAAACCAATAATGCATACAACCAAAAATGTATACATTAATAAGCCTTAATTCTGCATGGGTATCCAATATTATTTCTGCTTTATCTTGCAGACGCGCCCTCAAAAATGATACCCTCACTTCTTGTTGTTGTTTCATAGTTACAATCAGCTATAATTCTGTATGTTCACCGCTATGCAGCTTTACTCATTTCGATAGAAACCAATTTCATCATCTGTACTTAGTTTCGTAACTAATTTCATTAGTTCATTCTTCCCTCTTATGAATATTTTAATTATTTTATTTTTCAATTGTTTACCATGTTTCACAACCGATCCCTTCACGTCGTACTATTTTTCTTATTTCGTTCATTGAAACGTTAAAATATATCTACGAAAATAGTACTTCAAAATAGTATATATTGAGTTAAAATGTTTATTTTGAAACGTTTTAAACTTGTGTTACAATAAGGAACTGATTTTCTGTCCTCCAATACACACAATATAACGATTCAAAAAATTTCAAGGTACTCTCACACTACACGATGAAGAATGTTCCTAATTTTGAGGTAAATAATTAATTTGAAAATAACAAACAAAACTACAGATAAGATATACTAGCTTTTTTACGAAAATTTTAAAAAATTGTGATTTACTCGTACGTTTAATTTTTTTTTCAAAAATAACCTTTGAACACAATTTTTCCCATCCGTTATTTTAGTCACTAGGGAAATGTTGTGGAGAATAACTTTAGTGTGCTTAAAACAATAAAAATTATTATCACAAACGTAATAATAAATATCTGAGCAAAAGATTTGAATAAATTTAATTCGACAATAAGAGATATTTCATTAAAGTTTATTTGGAACCTATTCCATTCAAGCAGATGCAAATAAGAGGGTTTGTCATTAGTACCAGACCTGGAAAGAATGCGGTGGAATATCTGGTATGCAGTTTTGAAACGCGTCCATACAACATTCTCTACAAAATTTGTATTCCTTGCGTTCAAAGAACTGTACGCGGGACGAGATTCCAGCGCGTGCTCTTTCTATTCCTTTTGTTCTCATTTCCCCCGACTCGTCCTCCTCGCGAATCACATCTCTTCTCTCACCATCTGCAAAAGTGGTAAAAGCGCGAAAGAACCGCTGCATCGTGTCCAGCTGCGATGGGGGAGGGGAGGAAGCTGGGGGAAAGGCACACTCTTCGGACCCCGGCGCGTCCCGGGCCCCTTGTCCTTGCCTTTGTTGCATGAGGGAGCGTCCGCGGCGATGGCGGAGGAGACGGCCAGCCGGACTGCGCGCGGGGCTCGCCCCCGCCACCCGCCAGGTGCGCGCCTCGACGCCGCCTCGCCCCTTCGAGGGACCGGAGCTGACAGTGGACCTCTCTCCGCCTTTCTCCCGACGCCCGGCGAATGCTATGCGGCTCTTTTTCTGGAGAAGGGAGCAGTCCGTGTTCGAATACCTCGTGCGACACACGCGACCCGCGCGGGGGACAGCTGCGGCCGAGGGAAGGACGCTGTCCGTGGATGGAGAGGAGAGAGCGCGGAGTGAAGATTTTCCAGACGATCACTATTATCCTCATCTCGATCGAACTGATATTCGCTGATATATTTTCGCGATGAAATTATTGATTATTTTCTCCATTTCCTTCAAAAATATATTTTGGAACAGTAGAAAATGAGATTATTTAGAGTGGAAATGGTCAGCAGCGACCAAAGTTTCCCGACTTATCAGCCATTTCAACTGGCCAGAGTAGTCACATTTCTTCCTCCAGTGTTACGTAACATAAAGTGAATTTTTCCGAAAAAAATACTTTCCATTAACTTACTCCCGGTTTTGATATCCGAGAGTCACGTCAACATAATCCAATTCCTTCGTGTAAATTAAAGTAAATTTTCAGTCTTTGGTTTATCTTCACTGGCGATGTTCAAACTCGTCCATCCTGGCAATCATCGCAGGCGTTCAGGTAATGTAACTAAAGTCACGTACTCCCGTTATTTCTTTGTTCTTTTAAATTATTTAATCCTTTTTCGAGGTATACATTGAAATAATAATACAAACTTAAAGTATCTGATCGCGTACCTTATATTTCTGTTAATAATTATTAAAGTAATATACAATACTAAATCATTAATTAAAATTAATATAACATAAAATAATTATTTAGTTAAAGACAATATTATTCGTTACATATGCATGTTCAACTTCATGTGTTATAAAATCGTTTGATTGTTTTTGTTTTTTGAAATGAATTATTTGTCCTTACAATATATTTCCGATAAAGTAATAGTTTTATCGTCTTGCTGTCTTCTGAAACATTTCTACTTGTTTACCCAAAGAAAATGTTTGAATAGTGTATATATAATTCAATTTTTAAACAGGAAACACATAACGTACTGTGTTCAACCAATAGGAGCTATAACATTTACTTTTAAAAATTGATATGGTTCAAGAAGAAATAAGGGTTTTCTATTCTGTATTTATACAGGTGATGATTTTCAATACATAAAATGATTCTTTCGTATTAATTTTTTACTTATTCCGTTGTTACAAATTTTTGGTAAACTGAATTAAATTATTCCAAAACATTTTATTGTTCGTCCTCTTCCACGAAGTATTCAGTGATTAAAGGCAAAATGAGTGAATTATTTTCAGTTAGTAGATAAAAAGTCATCAACTCGGGAATATTTTTTTTCTCGGCCCAGTTGGTGCTTTTCAATTATGGTTGGTAAAATTATCTAAATGAGTAGCGAAGACACTATAGAAATGAAACTAGATAGGTCTTGAGTTCATGGTTGATAAATCCCGCGTATCAACTACCAGCGTTTTTAAGTAACCTGGTTCACAACTTGTCGCCTTTTTAACTACGTCTTTAAACTTCGTGGCAAGTATTTCCTGCTTCTCCAACGCTAGTTAGCCTCCATAATTAGTGACATGAGATTTTAACCAATATGGGATATGGAGGAAATGCCTGCCACGAGGTTTAGTTTATAGGGATATTTGACAAGCCTTGAAGCAAGTTAAAATAAATAACCAAAATGGTTACATGGGTGTTTTACAGACCAAAGTCTCTCGAATTATCCTGAATTAAAATGATCCAGAATATAGAAATTATACTTTGCAGTGAAATAAAATTCACTTCGTGGAGCTTAAGTTATCATTCACGATCTGTTAGTTCATAAATGGGCCGAATTCATTTCTCGTAAACAGAAATTTTACATCAGCGCAAGGGATGATATTTACAGTTCTTAGAATGGAATAGGAACGTGGCTAATTCAAGACCATGGACATGAACACATTGAGTAAAGAACTCCAGAAAAATTATTGAAATTGGAAAAATGTAATGTAAGTAACTCTCCTACAGAATGGAATAACGTAATTTATTCTTTAAATTTACTGCCTCAAATCTATCTGCAAAGGGGTGATTCGTTTTCTCATACATGGAGTAGACTAATATTCTCATAATTCGTGGATTTCAGGGTTAGTACATTATTTAAAGCACTGAAAATATGCGTTTCAAATATAAACGTTAGTATTTAAAATGCTTTATTCGTTTGTGATGTGTCCCAAGTCCCTTGCTCCGACTCGCTTTTTTATCAGTAGTTTTATTCGATTCCAACATTCATACATCTATGAGTGGGGCCCAAGATTATACGTTATGTCCTTCAGCTCCCATATACCGCTGAAAATAAAAGAACAGCGCATTTCCCCCACATATGAAGTCAAATTGGCCGAGATTTATGATAATTTTGCTCCCAGAAAGTGCAGGTTAGGACTTTTTAGCGCGCCCCGCTGTCGGGGCGTTGCAGCAACCGAAGTTCTCCCGCTTGATTTGCGAGTCACGGCGAGGCGCAGCTCCGCCCCCAAGTCCCCGCCTCCCTCCCCGCCACGAGTCCTTCTCTCCCCGCCTCTGTCACATCCCCACTGTCATCCTCCGCTTCCACATGGTGACTAGTGGCTTCGTTTTCGTCCATCCGAGCGAGCGCGAGCTGTCTCTCTGTAGCAGAACTTTCCGCATCCTGTCCCTCAACCCTACGCGCCCCCGACTGGAACCGTTCCATCAGGGCTCGAACTCAGTCCTCCTCCATGTTATTTTTCTCATTCATTACGAAGACACGTCAACTTTGCATTTATTTTTCATTTTGGAACTCGGTTCTCTTTTGATGTGGAGAATCCATAATGCGCTAATCAACGCTCTATTCCTCCCCAACTTTACTCTTCGTACGTCCATTTTATATTCTACTGAGTGTTATTCTGTAACTTACTTAGTATTCTCTGATTGACGTACCTGTTATTTTAATTTCTATGAGCTTACTACACTTTAGTATGCACCGTTCTGAACCTCACCTTTCCCATTTTCGTCCCTTTCGCCCTCTCCGTCGCTTCCGCCCTGCTCTTTGTGCATTCTCTTTCCTGCAGTCGGGGTTGGCGCGGCAACCAGCTTCCGATGGCCACGGATAACTGGGAGGTTATCGTCGCCCAGTGGCCCTCTCTTCGGTTGTATGAGCGACACCTGTGCTCTCCCGCCCGCCAACCGGTCTGCACTGCCGAAACTAGTCTCCGCCCCCGGCTCGTGCCCTCGAGGCAGCGGCCCGGACCAAGCCCCCTCCCAACACGGAAGCCCTTTGCCCCTCACCTTCAGCGGGAGCTCCCAAAACTGTGCGACAGGTTGGTCGGGGCCATGACGGATGTTGCACGGAGAAAAAACTGCTACTTTGGACGCTGTCAGGGTGCCTCACTACTTTTTCCCCCAAAAATTTTATGGGTACAAATGCTCCGGTTTAAGCATGGTCATAGATTTCTAATTTTGGCTCCTCTAAGAATATTTTTTTCGGCTTTTTGAAGAGTTCCATTTAAATAAAACAATTCTTTTTCTCATACTGTTTGCACAATGAACTATTCACGTGACGAATGTGAAGGTTACAACTGTATACTGATAATATAGTGGGGCGTGTTACAGTGGTATTACAAGTTGGATACAAAGTTGGGATATCCAATGCTATGAATATTCATGGAAAATGGCATTTGCTTTCAGATAAGTAAATTAGCCAGTAGTGTCAATGAACGAAATTTATGATTTCCTACACTTGAGGAAAATCTGTTTGGTAGTTAAATATTATTTACTTCAGAATGGTAAATATAAATATACCTTAATCAAAAATTCCTTTACCTGGTGATAAAGAGTACAATAGTATGATAATAATATTAATAATAATATTTTCGTGTCTTTATTTTGGCGAGACTCAGACCTTAAGGTCTACTCTTCCATCTAACAATTTAGAACATTTCCACTTTAGAATACAAGATGAGAATTGGGAGAATCGTATTTACATGATCACAAAATTCACCGTGAAATTAATTTGTACGCTAAAGACGAGTTTCTAAAAGATAATTCTATCATTACTATCGAAATGATGTCATTGTATTCAAGACAGAGCTTCATTTTTTGTGGTTTTGCACAATATTGTCAAGACGTACAAAACACGACTGCAAATAGAATTATCAGAAAAATAACCAGAAAAACGACGTTCTTTTCCTTAGAATTAAATAAAATGTACAAAAATTATCGCAAAAGAAGAAAAAACATTACAACTAAATTCCCTGAGTTAGATTTTACGGAGTTCCTGAATTGTCATTAATTTTATTTATAGGAAGATTATTTCTGGATCCACTGCAACTATCTCGAGCTATTTGATGGACATTAGGGAGTCGTTGTTGTTGGGAAACAGGGTGCTCCTAAGTAGGAGTTATACTTCATTAACCACGTTAATGCGTTATGCAAAATAGCGTTATTACAATAAAATATCTGACAACTTATGTTGTCATGTATTATGTTTTACTTTGATAAAGTTGTAGAAGTATTTTTTATATTTTATGTACAGGTTAACCTATTGGCAGTATTGAGGTAATATAATATCTGCAATGTAGGCATAACAGCGAAGATTATTGTACCATTATGATAAAATGAGTTACGTCGTACGATGGCATCGTATTTACACAATACTTTAAATTATGTCAATATAAGAATATTCGTATAGCTATTAAATTAGTTCAGAATTTTCTTCACACTTTTATTTTTCAAATACAGCAGGAGACACATACTAACACGTTGATATGACCTCACGTATTTCATCCTTCCATGAACTTTTAAATCGGGTATTTTGAGGGAAGATGTGGGTGATTTTTAACACTAGGATTCGTGGGATAGTTCTCGTTGCTCTTTATCCCTTCAATACCACCCCGTTACACATGCGTAACAGCAACATTACGAAAATTACTTTCCTTTTATTAACTGAGTTAATAAACGAATTGAACATTGTACTTAATTACCGACTTATTTTTCCCCAAGGCATCTATCTCCTTGAGTACTATTTATCTGACTCTTATTTAGGAATGACGTTATGAAACTGCTTCCCTCAATATAGAAAACATCAATAAATTCGTACATCTTGAATATGTTTTTATAGCTTGCAACAATGAAATTTTTCCCATTCATGTAGCTTCATAGTCAATCTTTCTAAGAACGGATGATATTTTGAGCTACTTTAATCAAATTTTCAGTAACTTAACCTATATTTGGGAACATTATTTCCTGCACCGTAATTCTAATGTTTACACCAAAATAGATACGAGTGTAGCAATCCAGGACCGTAGTTTTCTGTACAGGAACTGTTATTTTCATCAATCAACTAGGGAAGTAGGCGGAGAGAGGGAATTCCTAGTATATAACTTCCAACACTTGAATCCGTGAAAACGTCTGAAAATTATGGAGGAAAATGATTTTGATGGGTTTGATGGCTCAGACAGGTAGAATATTACCTGTTGATGTGAGAGACTGCGGATTCGTGAACTATCATTTGAAACATTTAGTCCAATTCCATTCATAGTTCATACTTAGCTCTCATTCTACAATTTGTTAAATTTTTTCCCATCATTTCCGATTTGAGAACGAAGAGCGCTAACATGAAAACGAGACTTTATAAACAAATTACTCAGTTCTAATTTTGTATTCTCGTAGAAAAATAATGCAAATAAGTTTGTATGCATGACAATTCTATTGAACATTAACTATATTTTTTTTAATGTTTCAGATAAAGACTTTGTTTCTTATATAGATAAAAAATTTCTATAAGAATAATTTAGAAAACTGAAAAGTTGAACATTCAGCAAGTAAGTAAGTTTGCAAGAATTTAAGGGTTCAGTTCATTATAGCTTTTTGTTATTTTCCTTCTACCTTTTCAACAATTTTTCTTCCAGGTCGATGCAGCGTAAAAATTATTCCACTTTATCATATTTACGAATTCTCAGTTTTGTTCGGTAATACAATTGTTGATGTGTTTCCAAACGAAGAATATTTTCCTTCCGTATTCACGTTCTGACATCTGTGACAAAATTGTTCGGACGATTATTTGCATAATTTCGTATACTTTTTGAAGTTCGTTCAATGGAATTCACAAAATTTAAGAATAACTATCGTATCATTCAAAATTCTTGGAAGTGGTGTTACAGTTATGTTTGATGTTTTTTTTTATTTGTTGTATTACATTTTTTTCCTGAATAATATTATAAGGGCAATACTATTACTTCCTGAACCTACAAACCATTCAAAAAATATTAAAAACTATACTTTTAAAATTTGATGTAAGCATGTGATGATAATTATACACTTCTTCAAATTTAATACGTGTAAATATAAAATTTAAGTAATATATAAATTTAATATTTTTGTGAGAAAGCGTGAATTTTAACTCCACATTTGCGCACTTTTCTTTTATTCAATCTTTATTTTTTAAACTTTTTTCAATGTTTTTATGTTCATCTGACAATATGACAGTGCACTTTGTGATCTGAAAGATTCTCACCTTTTTCTCACATTCATTTTTTCTCTTCCGAATCTGGACCTCTGGGTAAGTGTCCGTAGCCAAGTTGAAAACTAAGCTGTTTTCAACGTAAGTTTGGAATACAATTTTTATGTTGGGGCCAAATATGGGCTTCTTTCCTATATAACCGTTTCGTTTTCTGACACTTTTTCCATAAAACACCCCCTCATAATTTTTTTGAAGCAAAAACTATTTTTCATTAGACTAGAGGAGATACTAGAAGGAGAGAATCGTATCTAATTGATTAAGAAGACAACTCATGTGACTCCATTATTTTCTTTGGCATAATTTTCAATGTCATTGATTTTTAATTTACTGGAAATAAATTTATAAAATTCGACCTATTTGGTAAGTCTGTTCGTTGTTTGAAACATTGTATTAAATAAAACACTATTATTTCCTATTATTTATGAATACTGAGGAGGGTGTTCTTCACTTTTCTGAAATGAAAACCCAGTGTTAGATTCTGATTTTAAATATATATTTAAAATGTCATTAATTAAATGATACATGTATATTTAAAATGGAATGTTTTGTATAACAGTCAAAATTCAGAGTACACGTGGAATAATTATTTTATTCTTAAGAATTGTATATAATTCTATAAAATATTCATTTGAATTGCATATATTTTATGAAATCCAACAAGATATGACCGATGTAAGATACTTCCCTTAACTTCGGAAGATAGTGCGATTGAATCCGAGAAGTGCAGCAGACACACAACGGGTAACCGATTATGTTAATATAATACATGGACACAGTGCATACCTAGGTGTAACCAGGCAACTGTTCTGAATTCTTTATTGAATGAATAAACTATTGTTTAGCAACCAATAATGAAATAGGGCGGATTTGTATGGAAAAAGAAAGTAGTAAGCAATTTTATTACACTATGTATTTTCATGAAATCGACATACGTTGTACAAATCATACATAAAATTTCAATATATGTCATAATAATGTACATCCCCAGGCCTCGGCTATATAGAATGGGACATATTTCATTACAAATATATTGGCTCTGTGAGAGCTGGTTGACTGGCAATTTTACTCATGAGACTGATTATCATAAGAAAAGTTTTATATTGCAGGAATTTCTTATTTCTTAAATAATGGACAACTTAAATTCAATTTACAAATCTCTTATGGTTTATACACAACAGAGTTAGGCTAATATTATTGTCTCATATGAATAATTTCACCAAGTTCAACAAAGATTATTTTAGTGTTTTCAAAACTTTTATTAGAACATTCATAATTTTATGTTCTAGTAATAAAGTAAAAAATATTTATCAATAAAGCCTCTGAAGGGACGGTTTTAAAATAAATTCTTAAGTAATTTCTGACGGAATAGATATGAAAAACTATCACATGTCTCTCCAATTGCCAACGAGAACTTCTCAAATTGCAAAACTAGAGATCTCTTATGAAACTAGAGTCCATTCTTCAAGTATATTGTTTCAATTAAATTTTTTACTTAATATTTTGCAATTTTCGATTTATCGTAATTCATGGATTACTGTTATAACGACTATTTTAGTAGAGAGCGAGTATAACAATATTGATAGTTTCATATATGGTTATGTGCTTGGCTAGCACCTAACTCACGTACTACCTGCCTTGTTTTCAAGAAATCGGGGTGTTAGGTTTCACAAGTCACATTTGTATCATAAGACAGAAGCATTTTCATCTATCATCAGCGTGGTGCGAGCTGCTGAGGCTTGAAGTTGCTGAATAGAAGTCTGACAATAATTCTTTACTTTTTGATTTTGTAAACTGCTTACGCCAAATTTCTGCTTGCCAAACCTTTACGAGACGATCCTTCTCAATTTTCATAGAAACTGTTCGAGTAAATAACGCTGTTTCGTAATTTTTTATCCGCATTGATTGAGCAAATTTCTTAAGGTTTAAAATGAATAAATAATTTGACTTACGACCTTATTATAGACGAATACCATTTATAGTTAAACTAACGGTTTACAATTAATCTTAACATAAAAAGAAATCAAAGAAGGGCTGAGGAATCCAAGGAATTAAAGATGTTTCGCCAAGTGGTATTGGGCGACCAAAGCCGTTCCTGAGATTAAGTTGTATTGCGAAAGCCGAACTCTTACAGAGTTTTATTCCTCAATCCCTTCAATTGGTTCCGTTATTGAGAGCAAATGATTATAATTTCGTTATTCGACATGATTATCTTCTTGGTTTACACATATAAATTTTATGTACATTTATATTCTATGTACATATTTTATGTACATTTATATAAATTTCTACATATAAATTTTATGTACATTTATATTTTTCAGTGTATGTTACTGACGATGGTTGCTATGCAGCCGAAAAAGCTTTATACCAATAAAACAATGAGCAATATAGAAACGCCATTTAATTTATCATGATTATCTTCGTTTCCATGTTTTAATTTTCTTTCTTAATATTCGCGATTGTCTTGGTCAGGTCTCATGCAAATCACCAGTTTTTCCACTTCATCGTAAATTTACGAAGTAGGAAAAACTTTTCTTAGTGGACATCAACTGAGAATCATGCAAACATCAAACTGACATGGGTCCTAGGGTCCTAACTTAGATACCACATGTACTTTCATCTGTCTTCTCTAGAAATTGAATTTAAGGTTTTATCGCGGAGTTTGCCATATATTTTTTACTTGAAAGTTACTATAAATATATTTCTTTAGATTTCATTTCCCCCATATTCTGAAGCTCAAGTTTTAAAATAATGACACTAGAAGTGAGTAGTCAAGATTGAGTAGCCATTTTTGATTCCGTAGAATGAGTTTTATGTTGATAACTATGGAATTTTTTGCGCTTCATCTGAGTCTGATGAGGGACAAAACCACTTCAAGTATGTTGAATATCTATTGAAGGTAGATATATAATTTTTTTCATTTTACTGCATTTCATACATCTCTGTTCCGTAGCTTTTGCTTATTACCAGGGCTCTCCCTCAGGTACTTTGATCTCTCATCGCGTGTACAGCACATTAAAATTAATATTCCTTCTTCTACATGTTATGTTCCATATGACAGCTTTCATTCAATTCTTTCTTTATCATATTTCTTACACTTAATAACTTGCACGCATTCCTCCATTAAGGTGTATGAGTTCTCGTCTCGTATGTAAATTACCCAATTACCCAGATAAATATATTTTTAACTCCATGATTACAAAAGTGATCATCCCTAGTTTTGCGAGTCAAAGAACAATCATTACGTGGTCACTGGTCGATCCGTCACTTTTATGACCAAGAATTCACAATTCAATGAATATGGTACATATATAGTGGTAAAATAATAAAATAAAATTCTTACTTTTCGGTTAATAGTAATAATAATAATAATAATAAATTTATTGTCAAAAAACAGTACAAACTGCGTATGACCACGTGGAGGACAATAAACTAATTTACTCTGCGGAAGCAAGCAAGGGACCATTAAGTATCTTCTCTTTTTTGTTTTAAAATAAAGAGAGAAAATGTTCTTCCATTTATTCTGTTAGGTTTTAGAACAAACCCTTGGTACATTTCATTTTTACACATTTTTAAAATAATTATTCTTTGCTTGTAAGCTCTTATGAATAAAAATACACTGAAATGTATCATAGATTTATTTATAAACACGGCCAACCAATTGGTACTCAAAGTGGAATACTCACTTCTAGTATTATTAATTGGTCACGGACACAAATTGTTCTTTCTCCACTTTGAATAATTCTTTTCTAAAACAGCCTTTTCACTTTCTCATATCCGTAGTATGTAGAAAGTTTTGTAATCGTGAGAAAATTCGAAAACGATATTTTGACGGAAATATCCGTTTTGGGTATCCATGATTCAGAAAAAACGTTTTTGGCGTAACATTCGTTCCTCCGTCCGTCTGTCGGTCTGTGCGCAGCGATTCTGAATAAATGGATGAATATATTTAATTAATATTTCGTATTTACAGTGGAATTTACTTACTATTGATGCACGTGCTCTATTTTTTTTACTTTAAAACAAAGGGTACTTCACATGAATGTCAAAGTACTCTTTTGAAAATTTCTCAAAAACGGCTCCAACGACTTTGCTTAATATTTTTGTACGATGCAGTAAAATAATATCTGTCTGTTGCACTTACACATGAGTTTACTGTTTGAAGAAGCTTGAATAATATTTAGCAGTGTAAATGATCAAGCAGACGTATAATACACTTTTCAA
>NNCF01129813.1:938375-1070948 GCA_002313205.1 Laupala kohalensis | reverse complement strand
AAGTTATACCTCTTTCGTGGTCGTTTCAAGTTGGTGGTACAGGAGATTTAAAGTTTTCCGCAACTTGTATAATTGATCAATCTGGTGTGCTTATGTTCCTGGTTTCAGTGTAACATTGTTATCAGTTAGTCAGTGTACTGATCGTAGCATTAATGTGTTGTTCACTTCTAGAGGCTGTAAATTTGACAGTCATGAATTTGGATATTGATACGAGTGCATCAACCTGAAGAGAGATTATTGCTGCTCTGAAGGAAATGAAAAATGGGATAGCCCCGGGAAAGGACGGAATACCAGTTGAAATTTTTAAAGTGGACATTGCCTCTTCTGCTCGGTTACTTACTGCATTATTCCGCCAAATATGGGTAGAAGAACTATACCCACAAGAATGGAAAGAGGGAATTGTGGTGAAAATACAAAAAACTGGAGATCTGAGGGAGTACAAGAACTGGAGGGGTATTACGCTTCTCAGCGTAGTTAGCAAAGTGTTCAGTAAAATTATACTGAATCGTATATATCAGGTTTTAGAAACGTCTCTTCAAAGAGAACAAGCTGGCTTCCGTAAAAACAGGTCATGTATTAATCATATAGGCACATTACGCATAATAATCGAGCAATCGGTTGAATGGAATTCCCCTCTGTGTATGACTTTTATTGATACAGGGGACCAGCTTAGGAGTGCCTCATTGAACCGTTTACTAAGTAGTAGTCAAACTTCGGCTTGGTGAACATCGTCAGCTCTTGCCATACCGGAATATAGGAATTGTTGTCCTTTCCTAGTTCTAAATTCTCCGTATTGATTCCATCAAACTTCACTTACATCAAGAATCTCCAGACGATAGTTTTCCATTTCTTTTAACAATTGAGCTAGTATACCAACCTGGTACAAATTTCGAACGTTCCACTGGCCAAATCGTATAACTTTTCCTTTGCCAATATTCGTCAACAAATCAGTCCGGATCTTTCTATTTGACTCTTTGAAAATAAGTTGAATTTCGGGTTTCCATGAGTTATTAGCCCAAAGATCACTAGTCTGGCAACAGAACTGCTGTCTTAAGACTCCAGACCGCCTTTTGACATTCTGGCGATGTCGGAGCATTTCCTCCCACGATAGATGTTAAAGTTATCCCGCCCATACTCGGACACCAGATCCTTGTTTGTAGTAATAGGGTCCACCGTGGAAAGGTGAGGTTGGTAATTGGGGAGGAGAGGTAGTTGGCTTAATTTCACTCCCGCAATGACCTCACAAGTCATGCTTTGTATTTAATTATTTCTCCTTCACGCCAACGTCTTTGAGACACGTCAGCCTCCTCAGACTTGTCACTTTTCTTATCTGGACGTTTCTTCTTCAAGAAAAAGCAGTACGATCACCCGCCACTTCATTAGTAAGATCTCTTCTTTGAGTAACATCCAGGAGTATACTAATGACAGTGTCCAATACCATGTCATTTTCCCCAGCACACAGTGCCATGACTGTGCTGTCAAACTCACTTGGCAGTCCTAGGAAAATCATAGCAATCAGGTACTTGCCTTTAATTTCTTCTCTCAGACTTTTCAACTTTTGACCTAGAGAGGTTATGTGGGCAATATACGACTCCATACTTGAGAAATCTTGATACCTTGCTTGGCTCATAGTCCGCACTAGGTGGACATAACGCCAGTGTCCCTTGATCTCAAACTTCTTCTTAAGCAATTCCCAAACCTCTTTAGTTGACTTCCCGGACTCAACGTATTGATAGTTTTAGGGATCAACCATGAAGCAGATGTCGGCCAGAGCAATTTCCTCGCGGCGCTCGTTGACATCAGCCGTATCGGTCCCCAACACAGCACTCCAAGAGACCCTGCCGTCGAAAATAATTAGTCATCGAGAAACATCAAGTTTTGTAGTCCTTCCCACATCTTGGATTACTGAATTACCGGCGACTACAATCGCACGTGCACATCACCTCTCAATCACAAAAAGAAACACACTGTCGACTATTACAAATAATTAGTCCTGGACACATAACCTGTTATAATTATATAGTCCAGCGATGAGGAGTGATAAAGGTGATTAACACAAAAAAGACACGCACGCTACTTCCAGCTCGGGTGTTTAATTAAAACTGCCGGAAACAGGAAACAGTACATGCAGTAAATAAAAAATATAGATGACAAGGATTACGTATTGCCAACCTAAATTCAACAAATACCTTAGCTGTATCATTAGCGAATACCCTTGATGAATCCTTGGCGAATAGTCTAGAAGTATCCTTAGCCGGACCCTAGCGGTAACCTAGCGGTAACCTAGCGGGTACCTAAGCTGAACCCTTGAGAGCATATCCTTGAGAACCAACTAATTTTGCGTGAACTTCTAACATTAGCATAACCTTATCAAATCGTTGCACACTTGTACAACTTATACCCTTGTCCCAGATAATCCTAACAAATTGGTACAAACAAGTTACGGCATAACCGTTCTGCTACAATACAATATCTTAAGCAAGTTCAGAGCCAATCACTCATTCAATTAAAAACGCACAGAAAAGCAAATTATAAGGATATTGAAGTATCTCTAGAGAATAAAATCATAAACAAAATAGAAAAACAGTCAAATACAAAACGGCTAATTGAATCAGTTGGGTGGTGAAGGGGATCTATCTCCCCTACCCGAAGGATGGAGAAAGAGTTGTACAAATATTGAGGACCCACGCACAATATAGCGCATCTAGATAGTGCATTTTTCTTGTTACCTATGAGGCTTCGCGACCTATGCGAGTCTGTAATGTTGGTGCACCCTCCTTACCCACTTTTTCGATTTTGAAGCGGCCTGCAAGAAAAGAGTGGTTCGCCGTGGGGTGGAAGGTAATAAACAATGAAACCCTGCACTTGTTCTTATTTTACACTTCCTCCTTCACTGTTACGCTTTATTTTGAAAATTCATTTGCTTTTCACAACATTTTTATCTCTAGGTTTTGTTACAAGATCCTATACATTATTATCCTTATATGTCTTGAGTTCATCTTTCATAGCATTTTCCCAGTGCAAAGCATCTTTACTTGCCAAAGCTTCACTTACTGTTGCAGGTTCTATGTCTTCTTCAAAAACTACATTATCATATAACAAAGCAGCATCGAGTTCAAAATCAGGAAATTCCCTGCTCTCTCTTTCTCGCAAGGGGTACTTTCTTGGGTTTCAGGGTTTTTCATTATTATAGTTAATGACTTCATCTTCCCTTTCAAATTCACCATGTTCAGCATCATTAAACTCATCTGTTATTTCTTCTGTTGGCACAGTCTCTACATCATTTTCTTCAATGATATCAAGCAATGGACAGTAAATATATCACTTATATCCGTCGCAGTCTTTGAACTAGCAGTAAATTTACTCTTTCAAACTTCACACTGTGCTCAACGGAAATACTCTTTGGTTCATCAGAATCAAACAAACGATACCCTTTTGTTTCCTTATCATATCCAATAAAAACCTGGGATCCAACTTTTCACCACCTTTGATGCCATATGTTGCAATTTTCAACATTTCTCACAAGAACAGATTTCGCTGCTGGTTTACCATCCAAGTGATACAATAAGTTCACTCTACTTCCAGTACCTAGCACTGAACCAGTAATATCACAATCATCAGCATCAAAAAATTTACAGTAAATAAATAAATTTATTGTCAAAAAAGCAGTACAAACTGCGTATGACCACATGGAGGACAATAGACTAATTTACTCTCCGGAACCAAGCAAGCAGTATAGTCAACCCTCCTTATTATAAGAGTTTTCCCATAATTTCTATTGTAAAATGGTGTGTTCAGAAAGTATTAAATCTACTTTACAGAGATTGCATAATTTTGATTGAAAAATTATTAACACCAAAGCAGTGTTGAAGCATTGCTCCCATGCACACCAGCTCCATTGCACTCCTGTTGAAGACATTTATCGATAATTACATGAACAGATTAAAAAGAAGGTTTTTATGTAAACAGAGGAAAAAGTAAGCAAAAACTGGGAGATTTGCAAAATGAAGACATCAAATATACCACATAATATTTATTGTACATTAAAAACCACAAAAAATATATTTATAAATAATAGAAAATAGTCAGTCAGATTATTAACAGCAAAAATCAGAAATAAAAATTGGATGGCTGGATTCAGTGACATACCTAGGTAAGGTTGGTTGCTTCACCCGGGTCTCATCTTGTGAAGGGTCTTATCCTGAAAGGGTCCTCCAAATGAGTAACCAAATATTATTTTCAGACATAAATTTCAACTTAAATAGAATTTAATTTTATTATATCTGTGAAATAAATAAATGCAAAATGAAGAAAAATTAAATCAATAAGAGTTTCTTATTAAATACAACTCATATTTCTTCTACGTAATTTTTGTTCCACGTAATTTTAAACAAGGCATGCAAACAGGTCTATGTGTGGCTTGATTATGGAGGCCTTGGAAAGTCTTCTGCCCCAGTCCTCATATGGCGTAGGTATTAGATTTTATTAAATGGGGAGGATAGTTCCCTAGAATTGTATTCAGTTAGACTGGATGGATGATTCGAGAAATTAGGTCTATAGAATGCTATTAATAGATGCTTAAGATTATCAAGGTACAAAGATAAATGGATGGATTGCATTGACTTATTGGACAAAATACATTCAAACAAAGGACATATGTCATGACTTTGAAAAATACATCACAAAGATAATGTTTATGCGAAAAGCAATTAAAATGACGCATTACATAGTAGAATGTTTTTTTTACAACACCACGGAAATGGCAGAGCCAGGGTAGTGCAGCAAGTCGACCAAGAGCATCCTAGAGAAGAGACAATACATAGGAAGAGGTGTAAAACCCAGATAGTGGTCAGAAGGCTGAGGAACTGGGTGACAAACCAATAAAAAATGAAGAAGAAAATTGACTTATTCAATGGGTAGGATGACTGATTTAAATGGCTTGATTTGATGGATGGAGGGATTGGGTGGATAGCAGGTAACAGAAGGTTGAATGGCTGGGAAGAGGTGGGTTGGATTCCATGCATTGGGTTGTGTGGATGACATGGTTTGATGTATTGATCAATTTGATAGATGGATCTGATGGATTGAAAGCTGAGATGAGTTGAAGTAGATAAGATAGCTAGAATGAAAATGATGCAATGGATTGGCTTTGATTGTAATTAGATTGCGAATTTCGTGTTAGATGGATATGTTGGGTGTATCAGGGGTCTACCACGGATTCTATTTCCAAGGAGATAAGACTCACATTTATTATATATAGGGCTGGATTTCAATCAGAATGCACCAGAACAGTGTTCCAGAATCTCCACCAGATGAAAATTTGGTTGCAAAATTCTTGCTTTAATTAAAAATTCAAAGGAGGCTAAAGAGACTTATTAACAAAAATATTGATTTTTGTCAATCTTGAAGACATTTTCAGAGATTTTCAGAAATAAAAGTGTTTCTACATGTAAAGGATACTGTACATATGCAATTTTGGTTTCTTTTTGTCTGGATACATGATTTTGGGTTTTTTCTTTCTTATTTCAATAATATTTGTTTTACACAAATGCTCATACACATGTGTTGCATGGTTGGCGGCAGTGACATATGTAGCGCCCTGCACACCCGGACATTGTCCAGGGGCCCCCTTCCTTTGGGAGTGATATGGCACCTTCTCAATGTTTTTTTTAACAGTTTGTGAAAAAGGTTTATTATTCTAACAAAATAAATTTTATTATTAAAAAACATTATTTTCCGTTATGAGAATGAAAATTTAAAAAAACCGTTCCTGCCCTATATTCAAACCGCTTAAAACCTATTTGGGGCGATAGTTAAGAACCCCAGAATGCCGAAAGACACCGTCAGCTTAGAGAAATTCCATTTATCAAGAAAGAGTAAGTGGTTTAAGTGTTTTATCGATCGCACATGAGCTTGAAAATGGGTCAAAAGCATATTAGATCAGTTCATTTGCTGAAACGAAAGTTAATTAATTTACAGCATTAAAGCATTTGCTAAAACGAAAGTACGTTGTATGAAAATATATTCATCATTTGATTTATTTATTTTTGTACAATTTCTGTTTTGCAAATATTTGGTACATGAATATTATCAAATTACTGAACCGTAACTAAGATAAGTTGTATTTTTTACTTAAAAATCATAAAATATTTTTCAATAATAGTTAAATTTAACTGTATTGAAATACTGGAACTAGGGCCACTACGGGGCCCCAGCCACTACGGGGCCCCAAGATAAATTTTGCCTTGGAGAGTTACGCCACTGGATGGCGGGAAAGATTTTCGCACTAAACCCTGACCACATGGTTGTGTCGCAATTAGTGCAATAATACTTGACCCTAGACCCTGCTTTCATGACTGGTTCACGATTAGGTCGATAATACTTAGCACAGTGAAACAAATGCTAAGTAAAAGCCATCGTTGACTTAACCATTCTTACTATCTTGGCGGTAATTGATTGATCTCGTACGTATATTTGTAAGCACTTGACTGAAATAAATCGGAAGAAATAGTGGTGAAGACAACTGGAGGAAGTGTATAATAAGAACACGAACAGGGATTCATTATTATTTACCTTCCACCCCACGGCGAACCACTTTTCTCCTGCAGACAGCTTGAAAACTGAAAAAGTGGGCAAGGAGGGTGCACCATCATTACTGACTCACATATGTCGTGTAACCTCATATGTAACAAGAAAGATGCACTCTCTACATTACGCTATAATGCGCGTGGGTCCGAAATGTGGATTTATTGCGTTTTTCTCCGTATTATCTATTATGTAAATGTTTTCGATAACTTTTTTGATAATTTTTTCGCTTTAAAACTCTTCACGTGTCATGGTGACTTGATTGATATCTGACCGAGTGATTTCATGGCACAGAGTTTCTATTTTCTTAAGCATTTGTTGTGTGATGATATCCTAAGTATTCCAACGAATTCCAATTAGCCCCTTGTATTTTATGTGACAAATACCTTGAAAGTAAAAAAAAAGTAATGGAATTTAAATGTATGTAAATTTAAGAAGGTAAAACATGCTGTCTTAACTGATTCTAAATAGTGATCTGCATGAGAGATACTTTCTACCTAATTCTGGGGAAAGCTTAAGAATTGTTAATCAATAATTTACTGTTGATCAATTTTTAAATATAATTAAAAATCAGAACTTGAATAATTTATATATGACTGACTATAATTGTGGTAAAATCTCTACTTACTTTCACAAAACTAAATTCTTTATATTATGAAATTAAATTATGAATATGTTTGCCACTACAAGTGCCAGATTTTTATGGAAAATTGGAAAGTCTATGCCAAAGCATTCCGAATGATTCTTCAAGTATGTTAATTATTTTGATATTGCAGGGTCACATCAAGCATGTTCTTAAATAGCAATAGTGCTTATAGTAGTCAATTTATTTTTTAAAGTAAAGAAATTTGATACTGTATATACAGCAAAAATAGGCACATTCTGCGGAGATAAAGTAGTATATCTGTACATATTATTGTAAATTAATACAATTTATATCTAGCAATATACACTATTGGAAGATAATACAGGGACTAGGCCTCATAAGTGCCTTTTTTATTAATTAAAAGATGCGAACATAATTTTTATTCCTCTACTTACTAATTCTTTATCTGTAAGTGTTTCTTCCACATAAAAGGAATGTTTATTTTATAATTCTCCAATTTCAGAGTGGAGTTGAGTCACACCTCAAAATTATATACCTATCAATATGTGTAATGTATTTGCTAAACTCACTGGTGAATGTGTATAAGACAAGTATGATGTTATTTGAGAAAACTCATGTAAGAATAACAGCACGTATTTACTACAGGTAGGTTGACACTGTCCAAACTCTTGAGTGTATGTGCTACATTTGGTTGAGAATACAGAGCTACATTCAACTCTTGAAGCAATATACACTGATTTCTATGCAGCATATCATGTTGTCAACATTGATCTTTTAGTTAGAAAGCTCCATATTAGTGATGCACATAGATTTCTTAGTAAAACATGACAACTTTGTAAAATTAAAGGAATATTGTGAGAATAAATATTTTGGGCTCAGATGTGATGCATGTTAGTTCTCATGTTGGGTAAGTAAGTCACATTAACCCATTTTTTTATCGTATACTTCATTTTGCAATGTTACCTTTTGCTGATGAAATGGATTAAAACATGTACTAAAGATAAGTATAGCAGGATCGTAGAAAACCTACATTTCTCTGGTGAGTACTAGTAAGGACTAGCAGCAATTCTAAGTCCACACAAGAGATAAAATAAAAATATAATTATTCTACATGAAATAGTGCAGAGTAACAGTCTGGTTACACAGATGATAACTGAATGCCATAAGACAACTTCAGAGCACCTTAAATAGGAGGGAGTGTAACAGATAACACACATCACAGGTTTACAGATACTTTTCCGAAGCCAGTCTCATTTACATTACGATAAACAATTTGACACTTTTAGAGTTTTTGGAAAATCCAGGAATACTCTTATTTCTAACATCTGGCGATAATCTATGACAACCCCCATCCGGTGGAGGCAGGCTCCATCTGGGTGGTCATGGATACAAGTCATTCGAGTTACTTTATTGTGACAGTACAAGAAGAGCATCAAAGGGATTTCGATTACTCCCCCTTCTCACTTAAAACTACATACATGTTTTCTAAAATTATGGAGTTCAGTTCAACCCATTTATTTATGTATTTATGAAGATGCGACAAAAGCTATTGTTGTAAAACCTGGGATCAGCATTGAACTTTCTACATATTTCGATTTTCAATAAGATAGCGAGTTTTACCTTCTTAAATTTACATACATTTAAATGCTATTACAGATTTATACTTTCAAGGTATTTGTCACATAACATAAGGGACCATTTGGAATTCGTTGGAATGCTTAGGATAATATCACACAACAAATGCTTAAGAAAATAAAAACTCTTTGGCCATGAAATCCCTTAGTCCGTTATCAAGTGTCATATTTCAAGTACACCGACGTCATAATGAATAGTTTAAAGAAAAAATGTTACGGGCTAAGAGATACGTCACCATGACACACGTAAAGAGTTTTAAAACGATCGAATGTTATTTATAAATTATGAAGTATCGAAAACATTTACATAAAATATAATACGGAGAAAAACGCATTAAATCCACATATCGGACCCACGCACAATATAGCGCATCTAGATAGTGCATTTTTCTTGTTACCTATGAGGCTACGCGACCTATGCTAGTTTGTAAATGTTGGTGCACCCTCCTTGCCCACTTTTTCGATTTTCAAGCGGCCTGCAAGAGAAAAGTGGTTCGCCGTGGGGTGGAAGGAAAATAACAATGAAACCCTACACTTGTTCTTATTTTACACTTCCTCCAGTTTGGTTGTCTTATCCACTATTTCTTCCGATATATTTCAGTTAAGTACTTACAAATATACCTACGAGATCAAGGAGGGATGACTATGCTATACTAACTTTTCCAACATGAGAGCTCCCGCTCTGTCTAATTTAGCTCCACACCTCTAGTCTTAATGAGTTCATAGAGGATTTGAATGAATGAATGAGTGAACAAATAAGTTCAGAATAAAGGTCAACTATTTGAACTTTTCACAAACTGCAACTTTAGAATATTATTTAAATTATAACTAAAATTATTTTATTCCCGATAAAGGAAAATGTTATATTTCTTTCCTTAATATTTATAAAACTCTTGTTCCATCCTTTGGGTAGGTGAGATAGACCCCCCTCACCACCCAACTGATTCAATTAGCCGTTTTGTATTTGACTGTTTTTCTATTTTGTTTATGATTTTAATATCTAGAGGTACTTCAATATCCTTATAATTTGCTTTTCTGTGGGTTTTTAATTGAATGTGTGATTTGCTCTGAACTTCCTTAAGATAGAGCAAGACTGCAGCCGCATAGGGGTACCGTGTTTCATTCTGTCCTATACTTTGATGTTGTTTTGTTACGAACATTTTATTTATTCAGAACTGTGTTCTAATTACGCTCGAAAAATACATGCCGCTCAAAAGTTTCTTTTTCAACATTTCTTTCACAATAACTCACTTGTTTTTACAACGTCAACAGCCAGGTGAAAATTGCGACGGACCAGGACACGTACCCGTGACCTCCTCCTCTGGCCGCAGGTGTGCTACCCACTGCACCACCTGCCTCGACTTCCAAGCCGGTACGCAACTTCTACGTGGCTTTTCACTTGTTTTTCTTTGTTTGTTTTCAGGTAGTTCTTGTACGAAACAAAAGATTGGATGAATTTCTAATTATTGTTTTATAAGTAAATTTAGATCTGAAGTTGCCAACCAACGAAAATTCAAGACAGTGTTCAACTGTTCAAGTTAGTGACATGTTAAAAAATGTACGTTAAAAATTGCGAGAAATAATGAACAAACGTGATAAGTGGAAGTGGGGGAGAGGGGTAAAAGGAGAGGCCGCCAAAATCTCGCATCCCGTCCCCAAATAGCAATGTATTGTGGCAGAACGGTTATCCCGTACCTTGTTTGTACCAATTTGTTAGGATTATCTGGGACAAGGGTATAAGTTGTACAAGTGTACAACGATTTGATAAGGTTATGCTAATGTTAGAAGTTCACGCAAAATTAGTTGGTTCTCAAGGATATACTCTCAAGGGTTCAGCTTAGGTACCCTTTAAGGTTACCGCTAGGGTCCGGCTAAGGATACATCAAGGGTATTCGCTTATAATACAGCTAAGGTATTAACTAAGGAAACGGCTAGAGTATTCGAACGGATAAAATATAGTGGAGACTTTTCTTACATTGCCGTAAACACAAGAGCGGTGAATAAAAATTATATAATCGGAGGCGGATTTTCATTTAAAGTATGGTGGTATCAATGTTTTCTTCCAAGTCTTGCGTGAACCACTTTACAAAATATGGCAGTTAAGTAACGCTTCTAAACCTGTGAACACATTTGGAATTGTTTGATATATTCGTATTACGGCACGTCACATTTCACTGAATATGCATGACAATAGAAAAAAATACATTTCACAAATAAATGCCAAGTACTCGCAAGAACAAAACACATTTCCAATTCTAACGTACGTATTTGGGCGACTCCCAACCACCTATCAGTTTAGTTCACCATTTATTTTTGCTTGGTTCTACTGATTCGCTTGTTTCGTGAGTTACTTTTCTGGGTACTGCTGAGTACCGACGCTTGTCCCGCAAATGCCCAACACAGGTGCTTTTTCGATGGCACGAAAGTACTTGGCACTAAACCCTGTTTACATGGTTGTGCCACAATTAGGGCGATAGTACGTAGCACAGTGAAACAAATGCTGAGTAAAAGTCGTCGTTGACGTTAACTATGCGTGCTAACAGGGTGGTTTCGCGAGTTGCCTTGTGTATATCGATGCTTGTTTCGCAAATGCTCATACGCGGGTGTTGCATGGATGTGGGGAAAGTTCCTCGCACTAAACCCTGACCAAATGGTTGTGTCGCAATTAACGCAATAATACTTGACCCTAGACCCTGATGTCATAGTTGGTTCACGATTAGGTCGATAATACTTAGCACAGTGAAACAAATACTAAGTAAAAACCATCGTTGACTTAACCATTCGTACTATCTTGGTGGCGGTAATTGATTGATATCGTACGTATATTTGTAAGTACTTAACTGAAGTAAATCGGAAGAAATAGTGGTGAAAACAACCAAACTGGAGGAAGTGTAAAATAAGAACAAGAACACGGATTCATTATTATTTACCTTCCACCCCACGGCGAACCACTTTTCTCCTGCAGACCGCTTGAGAACCGAAAAAGTGGGCAAGGAGGGTGCACCAACATTACAAACTCGCATAGGTCGCGTAGCCTCATGGGTAACAAGAAAGATGCACTATCTAGATAACGCTGTATTGTGCGTGGGTCCGAAATGTGGATTTATTGCGTTTTTCTCCGTATTATCTTTTATGTAAATGTTTACAATACTTCATAATTTATGAATAACGTTCGATCGCTTTAAAATTCATCACGCGTGTCATGGTGACGTATCTGTATTTCCTAGCTTGTGAACTTATTACTATAAACTATTCATCAAATAACGCCGGTTAACTACTGGAAACATGACACTTGATATCGGACAGTGATTTCATGGCCACAGAGTTTTTCTTTTCCTATGCATTTCTTGTGGGATATTATCATACGTATTCCAACGAATTCCAATTTGTCCCTTGTATGTTATGTGACAAATACCTTGAAAGTAAATTTTGAATGAGTATTTCATTAATTATAAATTGTTAAACCTCTTACACAGTGTGGACAGGTGTTTTGAGGAGTATTTATTAATGTACTTCAAGAGGCATCAATATCATGCTAATATTGAATTAATTGAAATGAATAGGCCGAGTGTAACATTTTTCATGAAAAAAATATAATCAACTTTAATGAAGTATGTGCTGGAAGGAGTTTCATTTCTGGACTTAAAAATGGCAGAGGATGAATTGTTGGAATTAACGAAAAAGCTATTGAAGAATTAGCCTGACTTCCAGACAAACATTTAGGTTTTGGTTCTTTCTTCTCATCCAAAGTTTTCTCTTTCTGCGGTAATTACCCTTTTATAACTCAACCTTTTATATTCGAGAAGTGATGTCTATCATGCTATAGAGAGGAATTCAGCATTTACATCAAGAATATTGACTAATGAGTGATGGTCAAAAAAGAGTATCGAAACTGTTAAGTAGACATTAACTAAAATGTTATCTACATCATGAGGTAAACAGGAAATAATGTTGATCACTTCTCATCTTAAAAGATACATGATGTCATGGCTTTGAGCTCTAGGTAGTATGGATGTATAACTTACGTGTCTGTGAATATATCAAATTGACTGGGAATTGTTAGAGTTATTTTGTAATTATTTATTTTCTGTTTATACTGACTATTGCATGTATTTAGTACTTCTCTTTTAAAATTCATTTTAAATATTTTCAGCTTTGTTTGGCAACTCGAACTATGGCTAACACAGAGCTGGAGGAAAGAGCAAATGAAGCTCAGACTTGTGATGTGAGTTAGTTTTAATCTCATTGTTTGAATGGTGTTCTGGGCATTATTTGATAGGGATATATATTATTTTCAATGTGCTACAACTAATCAATATAGTGAAGATTCAAGAAGTGATATAAGTGAAATTACCCATAAGTTTCAAATTAAGGAGATTTTGGGAATGTTTCAGGTATATGATGAGCAGATTGAAGTAATTGAACAATGTGTTGAAGAAACACGTGAACATAACATTATTAGCGATGTGAAGGAATTAATATTTGATTCATTGTTGCCTACTTATATCCCAACTTTACCTCCAGGTTTTGAAGTTGAATCATTTTTTGGATGTGAAGAATGTGGCGATAGGTTGGTATTCATTTAGTGAAGAATTAATGTTTAAGACTTTACTTCTAGTTTTCTGTATAAAAGTGCTTGAATCTGGAACCACATCTAGTGTTGTTTTTTTTCCTTTGCAAATGAGTTTTTAATTCAACAATATTTGGCTTTGTTATTTTATTGATGGCTGGTACTTGGAATTATTAAATAATTTAAAATTGAATGCTTTTAAGAATCTGTTTTATTAAAATAAACAAATAAATTCTGACAATTTACTGCTGTTACTCATTTCAGTAACTAATTTGCTTTCTTTGGCCAACTTATATTTTCTTTCATAATTAATTGTTAATAGAATCTTTTTTCATGCCTAAAGAGGTTTCATTGTTACATGCTATCTGTTATGGCTAATGTATGAAACCAAAAGATAGAACATATGATGGTTCTCTGATTTATTGTTTGATTGAAGCATTTTAGACTGCTGTTATTCTTTATTTTCAGTGTTATGAATATTGTTATATGGTATATTGTTTCTGGATCATTTTCTCCTTTGTTTTAACACTCGCCCTGGAACAATTTCCATTTTAAGATTTGGAGTATTTGAGAACAGGATTTAGTGCTTAATTCATATTACAGAGCTTATGCTCAATCCATACTTAATCTCTGATTGAAATTGGTGCAGGTAATGAGGAAGGGAAGATTTTTGAATGTCAATTTGTAGAATTTTCTTATATTTCAGATTTACTGTCGAAGCAAGCTACTTGTTCCATAGAGACCGACGCAGTCTTCTCATTAAATATGAATGTGCTGAGTGTGACACTACTGTTACATCTTACAACAGGTGTAATTTGTTGGCCCATCTTCGTTTACATGGAAATCCATCTCATCAAAATATTGATTGGAGCAGAGTCTACATCTCTCCACTTCCTTTTGACAAAATGTTAATTGGTCCTGTATTAAATAATTCTGAAAGTGGTGCTGTGTTATCCAATTTTTCTGAGTTGAACAGTGCTAATGACTTTACAAGTCAATGCCCGGAATGTGAAACTCGCGTCCTGAGAGATTTACGTAGTCATTTCCAAGGTTCTGGAAATGGCATTCCAGTTGATCACAGCAACAAATGCAAGTATTGCCATATGATTTTAGCCTCTAAATGTAGTTTAAAAGCTCATGAACGATATCATCGTCAAGAAAGACCATATGTTTGCCCCGATTGTGCTAAAGTATTTAATATGTGGGCTGCATTTTGTGTTCATCTTTTCTATTGTTGTTTTCATCTTGATAAATGTGTACGTTATCGTTGTCCAGCCTGTCGAATGTTTCTAAGTACCTCTGTCGCTCTTGAAGTCCATATTTTAACAATGCATGTGAAGAATGTATTTAAATGCAATGCATGCCCTATAGCATGTTTCAGTTTACAAACTTTGGAAGAACACAAAGTGAAGGGTCATGGGCATACTAGTCTACCAACAAATGCATATCAGCAGTGTCAGTTATGTCCTGATCGTCTTATTCCGAAATCACGCTTACTTTTTCATGTAATAGAACATGTACGTAAGCCTTCTGTTAGCGTGTATGGATATCAGTGTAGTACATGCAGATTGTTCTATCAGAAAAAGAGTGATTTTGCAACCCACAAATCGCATTGTTCTGAGCCGTCAAACTCAAATTCTTTAGACTCCAGAAATGGAATTGTTTCAATAAAAGTAAATGGTCAAACTGATGTCTCTGTAAATCCTAGTGTCCAGAATAATCATTCACCTTTGACAGCCACTGAAGTATCAAGTGTTGTCCGGAAAGAGATTCCAATTGGCCGTGCCTCCACAAAAGCTACCTCTTCTCTCTCAAGATCCAATGGATCAGAAGTGCCAAAACATCCTAATGTAAACTCTTTCTGTTCTGAAAAATTTGAAATTTACCAAGGGGAGAAGACTGATGGGCATGGACATAACTCAACTGATTCGGAAGTCAATGTCACAAAAACTGTTAATAATAGTCCAGAAGAAATTATGTATGAGTCCTCATCAGCTAATGTTATTACACACTTATGTGATGCTTGTGGTCAAGACGTTCATACTAGTGAAAATATATCTATTAACTCAGGATCTCCTGTACACTGTTCAAGTTGTTCACAAGAAAAGCAGCCTTGCATAACAAGATCAAGAAAGAATAGCTTACGTTCAGAATCACCAGCAAAAAGTGGCGAAAATTCCCCTAACAATAAAAATGAAAAAATGAAAAATTCTGCAAAGAGAGGTCAAAATAGTATTGCTCTAAATGGACCTTGTAATAAAAGAATTAAACTTTCAACTCCAGAGGGTTCAGATAAGAGCAAATACAAATGCCACATTTGCAAAACGCTAATTGGTACTGAATGGGAGGCAATTCAAGAGCATTTTGCCAAGGAACATAAAAACTTTAACTTGTTAGTGCTATCTCCTCGAATTAATAAGATAGAAATAGGTGAAAACAAATCTACTAATTCAAATGAAAAAGAGAAGAAGAATTCAGGTAATGGGTATGATAAGAATATAAAAATAAAAACTGAACCAATAGATAAAGAGACTGAAGGTGAAGATAATCAAGAATCTAGGAATAGGAGACCAAGAAGGAAGATGCCACCAAGAGGTGTTCAAAATTCTCCCTCACAATCTGGTAAGTCAGGGCAATTATCAGCAAATCAGGGAGGTAAGAATGAAAGTAAACGTACCTGCTTTAAATGTAAGTTTCAGAGTAATAACAGTGAAAAATTTTGGTCTCATATAAGAACACACAAGACTGACAGTCGTGCTTACCAATGCATGGAATGTGGAATGTGCTTTGTAGTGAAACCTTCTTTCCAGAAACACCTATTTATTTCTCACAGAATCAAAGACGTGGAAAAGTATATAAAAGGTCATACATTGTGCCATCAGAAACCAAAGAAAGATAATCCATCTCAGTCAGATGATCAAGGTGTGGATGAAGAGAATGAAGAACTAGAAGAAAATCAATGCCGTGTTTGTAGAGTTAAATTTGAAACTTCTGTACAGTTAAACAAACATTTTCGAACTCATGGAATGGCTTTCCTGATGATGAAACAGCAAGAAAATAGGTCATCTATGAAGTAATAAAGGTTAGACTTATTCTATGCTTTAGAGTATTTTTAAAGATTTTTAACGTGTATTATAGCAAATCATATACTCAAGTATTCTAGTGTAAAGACTCAAATTGTACAGAATATTTTACTATAAATAAAATTTATAGTTCTTGGTTGTGTACCATATATTGTGAAAATAGTCTGCAATTGGGGTAGCGTTTTTGTTTTGCCAGACTAGAGAGCTTTTATTCTTGTTGCCAAAATTGTATTGGTTTAATATTGATTTTAAGTAATTTAAGAAAATTTATTTTTCTTCCAATGTTGCTGAGAAGCTCATTTCCTCAGCTTATACAATGTTTAATTCAATGGTATATTAAGTTATGCATTAATTTGATAGTGTAAGTGTTTTTTGACAAGTGAAGAGGCATGTTCTATTTGTTACTGAATATTTTTTACTTAACAGGAGGGAATGCTGGAAAGTGTTTGGTGTTGGGGGATATTGTGTATCCTTAAAAGTTTATTTTGACTGAGATTTAGCAGTGGTTTTGAATTCTTCTTACGTGAATACATGTATTCCTATTAAGAGAAGGGCTCTAATGACTTTGACGTTGGCGAGCCCGAAAACCCCAAGGAAAAAAGTATTAAAAGAATCAGTCAATTGTTTACTTACTGCATAGCATTCATTTCAGGAACAGCATGTCGGTGACTTGTTTTGTTTCGCAGGAAACAGCTGAAAAGTACAGTCAGCTGTTCTCAGCCATATATTACATCAATTTTTTGAATCCTACAAAGAAAAGAAAGCAATTGGCGGAAATGAAATGCGGAATTTCTCATAACTTCCGAAATAGTTAAGCGCAGCTCCTCGTAGTTAGAGACCTTAATCGAGAGAGAACTTCAACCGTACCCACGACTAAAGTGCATGTAGTTTCTCATAACAGCTATATTTACTACGCACAAATTCTCATAGCCCCCTTGGTGCCAACTGTCACTCGATGCTCGCCTCTTACTGGTGGAGTTGGGAGAATGGGAGGGAGACATGACGCAATCATGAGACGACTACAACTGATTGAAACCACTATGAGAAACCGCGTAGTATTTTCCGGAAATATGAGAAATTCCTCCAGTGACGGTTTTCTCTTGCTTAAGCTCTCTAATCATAGTATGTGGGTATGGATCATACGTATAATAGCGCTATCCCATTGGGCGTCGCTAGCTGGTTACTCTTTCCCTTCTGGAGTACCCAAAAAAGCCGGTCTTGCTAACACATACAAAACACGCATTAGGCTGTGAGAAATCGTGCACTCCGAATTTGGGCTGTTTGAGAAATTACGCGCTCAGAGACCTCGGACGTAGCTGGCGTTTTGTTGCCTTCAGGACTAGTTGTTTTTTGTCGTACTATATTTGGGTTAGATGTGATATGAAAAACGTGAGGTGTTTTATTACTAAGTCGTTGATGTATCTCACTAAGTGCCAACTGGTAATAATTTTAAAGGAAAAGCGGAAAGCGAGAAATAATTTCTGTCTGGCATTTCAAAATTTATGCAATTGAAATCAAAACCAAGAGAGTACATAGACTGAATCCATTGTTTTGTTTTAGAAATTGTTAGGAACCTCTCAATACTACACGAGAATCTTAACCAAAGGGCACATTCTATTAACAAGAATAAGATAACTGATATTTTGAAGTTTAAGCCTTGCCTGTCAGAAAATCGGGAAGTGAACCTCTTGACTAAGAAATCGTAGCCTGCATAATTTACGATGGAAACGATGAAAATTATACATCTGATGATCTTTATAACAATCTTGTATACAACATTGTGCTTAATTGAAAGACACGTAGACCAATATCTTTGGACCCTATTCACACGAGGATACCATGTTCGCGTCTCCTGCTGTCAGACGACCTGAAGATGAGACTGGGCGTCTCGAGTTGTCTGTCCTAACTCACCGGGACTTGAGTAGTCCGTTGGTACAAAAAAACAGGTATAGTCCTACTAGAATGGAAACGCTGGCGGCGGGAATGAAATGCGAAATTTCTCATAACGTCCGAAAACTTTATGCACTGCTCCTCTTAGTACTAACACGTGGGTATGGATCACGTGAATAACTACGCTACTCCATTGGGCGTCGCCGGTGCCCAGCCGGCCTCTTATCTTCTGGAAAGAAGCCGGAGCATTGCAAACACGCGAATTAACGCGCTCAGATCATAGTCTCAACGATGAAAGATGTCTCATCGTCTTAGGTGGGGGAACTCGATTCCCCTCACAGACTGCTTGCTGCTCACAAGTCGTTGTGCAGTAATACCTTACCCCATCCAAGAGGATGTGCGAGCGAGAGGGCGACATCTCTCAGTATCTTCTGTCTCATGTTACCACGGACACCATACGGCAGAGACGGTTGATTCTATTTATGTTTAATTCTCTGACTCATATGCCTCTGACGTCGCTGGGGCTCCTTTACCCCTTCAGGACTACGCGTTATTAGTTTAAAGAACAATGATGATGTATTTGTAAATGGGAAATATAGCGTGCTATTGAAGCTTATCTACATGGAGCGATAGGAGTTAGGAGTTGGGCCGCTTAGCTGTGTTTACCAACAACTTGGCCCACGTGGAGGGGTTAGTAGAAGTGGTTAGTTATTGATACTAGGAGCTGGATAGAGGAAGGAAGGTTGACTTTTCAGTAACAGCTATATGAACTGGGACATTCATGTGAAAAGCTACAAATTTTCTGACCCCATCGGGAATCGAACCCGGGATGACTTGATGAGAAGCGACAACACTACCACCTGCGGTGGGGCTAGTTTAAATAGATTGTTCTTCAGGTAGACAGCTAGTACGGTTCATTGTGTTTTAACACCCCGCAAGATTTCATCGGTATACTGTACTGCTGTAAAATGTGAAATGGTCGGGATAGGTGTCATTTTTTCCGAGCAGATTTCAATATTCTTGAATAAACGTAAAACATGTACTTATTGAAAAAAGTTCTGTGACTAGCATGAGTAAATTCTTGGAATGAGCGCTGCGACGAGCGACGAGAACAATGGTCGGTCGCAGTCAGCTCGCGACTGCGATACTGGGAGACATTCATACAGCTTCCACGTCGCGGTGACTCGGAGTCGCTGTTACTGCAGTATCGCCATATGAGTGTTACGACTTATGACACGTGCGGGAATGTATTGATCGCCGTGTATCCTCGTGTGAATAGGGCCTTGAGAGTATTAACAGTTTTTGTTGAGCAAAGAACCAAAATAATAAAAAAAATTCAATAATATGAAAAGGGAACAATAATTTTGCTTCAAACAGCACAAGTCAAAGTTTTCATATTTAATTTGTATCATATTACAATTTTCTTTTTTGACTGATGGTGGTTGAGGAACCACATTGGTTTCTGAAGTATCACATAAATGGCGATGTTCAATATAGTTAACATAAAGAAGTATTAAACAGAAATGGGTAAAACAGTAATGGACTCAGTCTTATATATTATATAACTATGTCAAAAATTGAAGTATTCCAAAAATGAGTTTCGTAGACATAATTTTCTAATTCATGATGCAGTTTCATTATGAAAAAGAACAATCCTGAATAAATGGATCATCAGGATACCTTTATGTAACGTGAGGTGATTAGGAAATGGGGTGAGAGAGAAATATTCAATATTCCAACAGTGCAAGAACCTACTTGCTACAGTGCTATTTTTTAATGAAAATTATCTGGTGAATCCATCAAAGCTTGTAGAAAACAAGTAAGAAGTCACAACTAAAAAAGATCACTACAATATAAAAGGAAAGATATGCTTACCTCTGACATGACACCGTTTTTCTCACAACTGATTTTTCTACATTAATATTTTTATGTTTGCGCAATGCAATGTAGTATTGTCGATGTAGACTTCTGGGAAATATCTTCAACAATGTACAAAAACTGCTTCTGGTTTTAAAAAAATAATCGCAAGCTCTAATAATGATAGGAGTGTAATGCACAGTGGTACATTAATGTACTGGTTAATAAGGATTTATTAAATTAACCTACATTTAGCTAATTTTTGTCTGTCATTCATTTTACCCCTAATCATAATTTGAAATTAAACTCAAGTACTGTAATACTCTGTTAAGACATTTTTCTAGGGACAGAGCTTCCAAAAGTTCTATGCAGTATAACATTATAAATAAAAAAAACTCTTTTTGTTTGTCTCGCCAACCATACATGTACTTTTATGGCTGACGAGACAGACATAATTAGTTTTATTTTAACTACGCCAACATAACATCACCAACACCATCTATATATAACGTTATAAGCTGTGACATCAATTAAATTGCTAATTTAATTTACAAAACAACTACATAATTATTAGTTCTAATATATACTATTTATAATAATAATAATGAAAAATCAATAACTATTGTTTATTATAATTTCGACATGTTTCAATTTTTAACAGATATCTAATTATTGTTTGCAATGTAGTTGGCGGAATATTCAGCGACTGAAAACACTTTTGTACATATCCAACGAACTACGACTATCAGACACTTGAATGATTTTTAACTTCTCTGTTAGAATGCTTTTCTTTTTCAATGATTCATACCAAACAGTTTCAATGTTAATACTTTAAAATTTTGAATGAAACTGAGGATATCCTGAATTTTGGATGCTGACAAAACTCATAAATTTGAAATAAAATAGCACTTTAAATTCAGTAAACTATTCTAGGAACAATAACAATGTATTACCACAATAATATTAAGCTGGTAAATCAGGCTGTTGAGAGATTTTCATTCTCAATTCAATTCTCAACTAATGTGTTCTGAAAGATTAGTACATTCAAAGGTAACATTATGGTAAAAAGGGGTAGGTGACAATTGAACTGTTTTGTTGAAAGGGAAAAGCTTATTAAACAGAAATGTAAACATGTATTTTAACATGGTTCATATAGAAATATTCTAGGAATGACAAAATGGGTTGTTATGAACTGGAAAACTTATTATATGGGAAACTTCTTAATCGGATTATATGGTACTTGTAACTTCTAAAACACACTAATAAATTCTTATATATAGAGTATACAACTAATTCTTCAGGAGTGAAATATATCTTTTGATACCGTGATAATATTACCCTATATTATGTATTGATTTATTATTTAATAATAGATTTAGGCCATCAATATTTTACATTCATGTTTGTATGATGTTAGACGAACAGGGAAGAGTTATCTCCACAAAGATGTTGCAAACAAACTGGAATGAACGGTAGATCTACATAAGAGGTAATGAGAGAATACATTTACTCGAAATATTAGCATTATTGATTAGATCAGTTTTCAAGTTTACAGATCCCATGCACTATTCATATATTTCTTGTGGGTGCCTACAAATTGAGAAGATATGTGACAACTTCAGCCAGATGAAAATGGTGATGAGCCAGAAATCAAAGCACGGGTCCTGGGTTTGATTCCCGACTCGTTGCCATTTTCATCTGGCCATAGTTATTATATGCACTGTATTTTCTGATATGGGGTGGTCTTTATATTATGTAATACAGTTTAGTGGGAGGGGTTTGCTAAAATCTTACTGTATCTTACAAACGTGAGAGTTGAGATAATACAGTATTTATTTTAAGTCAACAGGGTAAATTACCCCATACATTGTAAATTTTCATATCATTTCTTATAAATGGTACAATTAATATAATTCTTCTTCAATTACACTTACTAAAAAATATTATATTTTATCAATAGAATTAATAGTCAATGTCATCCAAAACCTAACATTCTTTTAGATATAGATTTTATTGATAAGATAAGATAAGGAAAACTTATGTTCATGATCCTTAAGATCAGAGCAGGAGTCAATTGTCTTCTGTTTTCACCCTCCATGTCAAAAACTCTTCTATTGTATAGAAGAGCCACCTGGTTAGTAGTTTTATCATGATCTTAACAGGCATTGACATCTTCAATTCATTTGTGAGAAGATTCTCGAATATTTTAACAATGTATATTTTCATTTTTTCGTGCTGAGCTAGGCAATACATTGGCAGTGCATGGTTGTTGGTATTTCATGTGTTATAATGATGGAGGTCAGGTTTTCAGGTTTCCTTTACTTTTTTATTTAAATTGGGGCTTTAGGGCTCGCCAACAATTTCCTTTACTTATGCAAAGTACAGTTTATAATATATTGATATATAAGGTAACCACTGTCAGGATCTTCTATTTCTTAAAATGCTTCTCTGCAGGAGTCTTGGGGTCCTATATTTGCCATTATTCGTACAATTTTCTTTTGACAGACCAACACTCTCTGTAAGTTGGTCTTTGTTTTACCTCCCCGTACCACAGGTCCATACCTCAAATGAGACTCAGCAATCACGAAGTATGCTGTTCTAACAGTTGTAGTGTCACTGATGTTTCGTAGTCTATTCAGTATGTATTGTGCAGTACTAGCTTGTGGGACTCCTCTACTTATGTTCAGGTGCTGTGATCTTGTGGTATAGATAGTTCCTCTTACAGTATTTTTGAATTCTACTAGCTGTGTTCTTCCTTGTTGATAGCTTTGAAACCATTTTTTGACTTGTCCCTTCACGTCAAAATTTTTTAATTTCTCCAACAGTTTCTCATGGTCAAGACAGTCGAAAACCTTACTGTAATATACTTGTAGTGATATCTCCTACTTCTAGTTGGTGAATCACATACTCGGCAAGGTTGATAATTGCTGTTGTAGTTGATCTAACAGAAATGAAACCATGCTGGTTTTCACTTAAGAGGTAATTTGCTGTTAAGAGGTTTGATATAAGTGAAGTGGTGGTAACGTCAAACCAATCAGCATTTTCATTACAGAGTTCCGATATTCTATTAATAATAGTTTGCTTATTACTTAATCTACACCGAGAGGTGGGAAAAAATTGATGTTATGTCTGAGCATTCTTGGTGGTACATAAAAATTGAATTCCTTTAATAATTCTGAGCAATCAATGTTATTAGTAAGTAACTTAAGAGCAAACTCATTAACAAGAGCAGAAAAAAGACCATGCAAATCGTTTATACAATTATTAAAATGTTTGAGATTCACAACATTTGGTAAAAGAAAATTCCCCAGACGACTACTAATTTCATTGAAATTAGCTCGTTTAAAATCAAATAATATTTCATCATCAACATTAGATTTTATAATACGGACTTCTAATGTTACATGAACAGGATGGTGAAATTGACCACATTTAACAATATATTCATCACTTAGTTCAACTTTTGAGTTATATTTATTAGTAAAAACTAGATCTAAAACAGGACAAGAATTGTTTATTGAGCAAATTTGAAATAGACCATGTAATTTACACTTGTCTGACAATATACGAGCAGTGTCTCGAATATTCACATCTCTATTAGCTATAGCTATAGAGTAACTATTATTGTTTACCCAAACATAGCCAGGGACATGAAAGTCACCTAATAAAGAAAACTTACTATTAGATAGTTCAGAAAATATATTACAAAGTGATGTTTGGATGTTGCTCACAAATTCCACATAATGCTCAGAATTCAAATCAGGTGGTATGAATAAACACACAGAATTCAAAAGCTATCAACAAGAAATACTTGAATAAATAATTATTCCATAGAATTATCAACAACCAGTATAATACTAAACTTTAATTTCTTATTTTTAGCAATTAAGATACCACCACCATCACTCTTGTGACTACATAACAAACATCTGTCACATCGCACTATATTGTAATTATTAAAGTGAAGTTCTGAATTACTAATACTGTCATTGTCACATTTCAGTTAACACAATAAAGTTATATTCACCAATTATATTTACATCATACCTCACTTTGTGGAAACGTCCTTCAATACTGTGTACATTCTGGTATGAAATACTTAAATTGATGGGGCTTGCATTGTCCTATGCAGTAGAATTTGTTGAACTTCCAGCCACAGATGCTAAATCCAAATTATCAGTAACATCAGCTTTATCATTGACAGAAATAGTAAGAGAAACCCTGACATATTTCAGAAACAAATTAGTTTCTCCATTAGATTTTCTATGCTTCAGCTTCTTGATGATGCTAGCCCGATAAGGTCTTTGACTCTTGTTTAAATTACCTGAGATACTAAGTGAGTCATCATTAATGTTTTTCTTCTACAAGAAAAATCCAATGAACATGATCTTTACAGGGTAAAGTAACCTCGAGAGGATGTGAGAGATCACTATCACACTTAGACATTAGTTGTAATAGTTGAAAATCATTTTTTGCAGCAGCTTTGGAGTCCTTGAAATTATAAATAATAATATTGTTTTCATGTGATTGTCCATCATTGATTTTATACCAATGTTTGGATCAACAAGCATTTTCTTCAATAGTATCTTACCTATCCTAGTTCAGCAACCTTCACAGATATTGAAGTAGTACTCCATTGAATTTATTCTCAATGTTATTTAATTTCTTGTTTAATAAATTGAAAAGTACCTTTGAATTTTTATCTAACTTATTATAATCCTTGTCATCATCATCAATGCTATCGCGTGAAATTTTGTTGGGTTTATTCTTATTACCACATGCTTTTACACCACAACATGCAATATGGCAACCAATCCTAGATTTGTCTAATGTGCGATTAGCTCTAGTTGGATGATAATGTGCACCACAACTATAACATATTTTTGAGTTGTCTTCATGAAGAGATGCTGCTTTGACCGGGCACAAAAAGCAGGGATAACGTTTATCTGACATTATTGTGTGTCTACAGTAAATATAAGCTCTAAGATATTTTTGTAATGAAAAATGATGTCAATAATGCATTTCAACAATAAATGGACATTATTTTTAAGATATTTCCATTTTGGACACATGGATAATGCTGAAACACAAACACAACAAAAGTATGTAACTTCAGTTGATACAAATCTTCGTATTTTTTTTCTGTGTGGGCAGTCATTAAATTTGTTGCTTCATTGAATTCAAATATCATTGTTGGATGTATTTTTATTTATTAAAATGATTTTATAAAAGATTGAATAATTCTGATTTATATGTGAGACTACATATTAAATAAATTTGAAGTTGGGTAAGGATTCTAAGAGATATCGTATGTGGAGGGAGGGGTACCAATTTGGTCAAAAAATCTTTTTATGTAATTTATGGGAATCCCCTCATGGACCATCTCCTGACACTATACAATTCCGGGTAAAATAGATTTTGAGATTTCTCAAATGAATGTGTATTTTCTTCAAATCCATGTCTGAGATATTCACTTTTTCTTCTAATATGAAATAACTATATCACTTCAAAAAGCAATTATAGTAGAAGGTCATTATGCATTCTAGTAGAGTCCTTTTCATTCATATTACAAATTCATGAAACAGTATTAGAATTTGGAATTGAATCTTGGCCCATTGAACATTTAGACAAAGTTGCCAATCAGTAAAATGCAAGAACTAGCAAAAGCAGGAAGGACTGTTATCTTAATTTTTCATGTAAAACAAACATAACATTCTGAAAAAATGCCTACAGTGGTTGTTTCTTCCATGTATGTGTAAACGAAGGAAGATTTGAGATACTCAGGCTGAATGAAATTTGTTTTGGGCTTGGTATAGAGACAAGGACCTTCTGCCTTCACTTTCTCACTCCTGATGAAAATCTTGCCAAGATACTTCTTGAGAATGAGAATGGAAAGGAAGAAATCAATTGGGACATTTGAATGGCAATATGACTTGAAAGCAGAAAAATTTGATACATACCGCTTTCAGGGGATGAAAATTTATTTTTAACATACAGAGATAATCACACTAATAGAAATAGAACAATCCAGTTGTATCATATATTCATTAATGAATTTAGAAAAATGGAAAACTTCACTGAGATCACATGAAATCAGATTTATGTTTAACTTAATCCTTCATTATTCTCAATTATGGCAGCATAATTGTAAATCATGGAACCTTAAGGTTCTAATTTTATTAAAAATTGTAATGGTTGAAATTACATTTCTTATGAACTGAGTAAGGTGAATTAAATTTTGACTACTAGTATGCATTAGCATTATACATAATTGAATAAAGACTGATTTTATACAAATCTGGGCAAAAATCCTCCAGACATGAAACTTGGCAGAAAGTTAGGTTTCGAGGTCACTTAAATGGGAGGGAAAATCTGCCACTAAAGTGGAACACGTTTTTTTTTGTAAATATCTCAAATACTATGTGACCTGTCAAAAAATGTTAACTGTAAAAGTAGTAGCCGACAAAATTTCCAAGAAATTTGGTCCTTACTAATTTTTTTCATCAGATGCACAGAAACCGAGGTATGAGCGTTTAAAGTTGAGACCATTTTTTTGCAATTTTTCATTTAAGGCATTTTTACAGAAAAAAAAAAAAGAAAAGTCACAATTTTTTTTAGTTTAGACAGATTTTTGTGTAGTAAAAAGCACTAAATTTGGGTACAGACACACACACACACACATATGTGTGTGTGTGTTGCTATAAGACAGTAAATGCACAGAGATGCTGAATTTAAAGGAAAAATTAAAAAAAAAAAATTTCCCCATTAAAGTGACTCGAAACCTAACTTTCTGCCAAGTATCATATCTGGAGGATTTTGTCTGGTGAAAATCTTTATTTAATGGTGTATTACTGTCTGCTGTATAAAAGAATGCAAAAATTTCTTTTTACTAAAAGTGCCCAGGTTTTGGAAATGAGCTCCTCACTTGGAACTATCTAGTTGATAATTTCCTTCATTTCGCATATATTTTGCCTCTTTTACTGATATTGATATGCCTTGAATGTTTCGTTTAAAAAATTTAAGTTTCTTAGTGTAGTACTCTAGTTATAGAAGCAACATTTTTTTCTAGAAGAGAAGAAATAGTTTGGCAAATGTGTCATTTAGAAAATTATTGTCTCTAGAGTGGTATTGATTGCTATATGAAATTTGGAAATATTTTATTGTGAGATATTTGTTCAAGTGATATTATGTTACTTTGTGTTCAATGTTTTATACAATTTTTCCAAAAACTTTTGCCTTTGGAAGGAACTCTAGTGTCTGTGGAACATTGAACGGGGAATAATAGTTAAGAAATGGAAAGTCATTTCTTCAACGATTTATACATTACTCATGAAAAGACTCCTACAAATGGAGTGATCCACTTGCATTTACTTGTGTTCTTTGAAAGCCTTCCTAAATGCTTTTACTAATGTTCTCAGTTTATTTGTATCTATAGATTTGTTCTTTTTATATCTATGATTTCAAAGCAGCAGCACTAGTCTGTGAAGAAATTTGAAAATTATTGCAAACTTTTATGCTTAATGTCTGCTTGCTTGTGGAATGTCATTTCATTGGTGCCATATCATGTTATTTTTGTAGAAAATGTACTTCAGTGTCTTGAAACTTCCTTCTCCTGATTGTGTTCTGTTTTTGAGACATGATGTTTGTTAAGGGCAGTCTCCACTAGAGGCAATAAACAAGTAACATAGACCTATGCTAGAAAAAATCTAGGTTTTAACAACCAAGGCTCTATTTCAAAATAAAAGATAATGAATTTTGTTGTCATAGTTTATAAATACACAATTTTTGAAGATAGAACTCTTTTTTTTTTTTTTTTTTGGTGGGGCTTTAGGGCTCGTCAACATCAAAGGTCATTAGAGCCCATAAGATAGAACTCATTTGTGGTACAGAACAAATGTTCTCTATTAAATAAAAGTGTTAAAGAAATAATGAATGCTGATCGTCCTAGCAAGTGATGAAACCGATCATAAAATCATTGAAGGGCATTTGATATGGTTCTTGATTTTGTTTCTTTGAATGATTGTGAGTATTTTATTTCAATCATAAGAGTGCAATGTGATTTTAAATTATATCATTAATGTGCTGCATGCTATGGAGGTAGTGTTTGTAGTATGGACAAGCAGTATAGAGTTTTAACTAAGGCAAAAGTTTTATTTCACCATTTTATGGTTAATTTTATGTAATTCTATTTTGATAATAGGTGTACCTGATATTTTACAAAATTGGCCATGATCCAGTTGTATTACATATAATTAATTAAACTGTTTGAGTACATGCTACTAATGATCAGTTAAATATTCAAAGAAATTTGGTGTAAAATATATTTTATTGTGGATTGTTGCCAAGTCAGTTTGGATAACTGTTGTTTATTGCTCTGTTCCTAACTTGGTGAAGTTGCCAATTGGCTATTGTGAAAACACCCAAATTCTTGAGAAATTATGTCCTGGAAAAAACAAGTTTCTGAAACATATTTTATTATAACTTATGAATTTATTAATTTTCTGTACATACACTGATGAATTTATTTCCTGTTATTCTTAAATTTGTAATTACTTCTCATAACTGGAAAAACAAATGGAGAGACACTTAATGGTAAACCTGAGGTCTTTCTTATAATTTTACCTTGCAACATGCCAAATATTATTTTATAATTACTACCAATATGTGTATCAATATACCAATATGTATATTAATATATTAGTGATATCTTAAAATGTTTTTTGTACATTTATATTATAAGATAATTTTGTTAAAGATATTGATTTTACTGTGTGCCTACTGACAGCATTTAATTGTTGCAGTAAACTCAGTTAATTGGATGATGGAGGATGTTACATGTCTTGGCAGTTTAGATTTTATTTTTAAGATTGTAGTGGAGATGAACATTTAAGAGGTTGCTTGTTATATACCTTGACACTTTTAAGATGGGTACATTTCTGAATATAGAGACAATTGTATTAAGAGTGCACACAACCAATACTTTATGACTAGTAAATGTCAGCTTCCTTGTTTGGAAAGTTGGTCATTATTCTCCAATAGAATCAAAATTTGTTATTGCTTATTGACTACAGAGACTAGAAAACTTTGTAGAAATGGGAAAATTTAGCTTCCTCAGTACTTGTTATTGTTTGAAAAATGATTTTCTTGGAAATGTCTTGTGCATTTGCTTATCAACAGGTTAGTGTTCTTCAAGTAATTTCTTTTGTAAGGTAGTTATATAAACACCACTAGTACAGGAAGTGAGTTTAGTGATGCAACTCTTTGTGCAGATTATTGGCATGGGAGGGGGTAATCCCTTCTGCTCTCAATGCTGTTATTGTATGAATTGTGTCTGTTGTAAGGTGGAGGCGTTGTTCATGCATGTGCACATTCAAACTGAGTTGCTGTGCACCTAGCCTGGGTTTCTTCACATAACTCGTTTCCTGTACCAATGATATGTTGTTGAATAATGATGTTCATGTATTATATAATATTTTCATGGAATAACCATTTGCAAAGGTTTGTCCACAAAAATTTTCAGTTATAGATCATGGGAAATAATTGTTAAATTGAATAATATATAACTCATTATACCGTGATAAAATACAAGGTACTAATACCGTGATAAGCAAGGTACTAATGAAAAGGATGTAACTCTTATAATCCTTAACTTATTTTTTGGTGTTAAAAGGTTCAGACAAAAATTTGTTATACGTGCATGATTAAGAGAGTCTCAAAATTTTCTTTAAACCAAGATTGCCAGGAACATAATTGAACTTAGAAGATTCTTAAAAACCTTGAAATGGCCATTGTGTATGAAATGAGACAAAATAGAATTTGTGAAGTTGCACAGACTTCCTCTCTTATGACACCAGTGCTTAAAAAAAATTAGTATTACGTTTGTACACGAGCGTATGAGTGATACAGGTGTGATAGCTATGTACCAGATAGTATATCATAAGTCATCATTTTTTCATTTTCTATTTTGATCTGTGATCTTTATTACTTCTAGCCAGCATAATTAACTGCCAACTATTCTTTTAATTGGTACTGAGCTTTGAAATATTTTTATTCACTTAAATGAGAAGATTTTTGTTCCGAGACATTTCCTTCCACATTTTTTTAGCGATTCTGCTGATTTGTTCTCAGTATTGCATGATTATAATCATATATTTCTTTCCTTAGCCACATCCAAAATTTATTAATGTGTATTTTTGTTGGTGTTGGCTAGTTGACTCTTGTGTATGTAGCATGTTTCACTCATTGAAAAAGTTAAAAAAAGAAACATTATTGTCAAGAAATAAGTTATGTCCTTTGAATAGTCATTGAAACTGTCCACTAATCACTTATCAACTTGGAACAAATAACATAAAAGGGTATGTAATTGACATAAATGAAACGGTGTACTTGATGCTTCAGTCGCTTGTTGTTAAAAAATGGATTAAGTGTAAAGCAGTGAAAGACAGTCAAAAGAAAAAGGATGCTATCCATGATTGAATCTCAAGGGGAAAAGTGGTATATGGCAATGCTGACTCCTATGTTCTTTGAAAACACATTTTGTTCAGTTCATATTTCTGTCCATGTTCAGGAGGGAGATTTGAAGGAACTATTATTAAAAGTATATATGCATGATTTTTTCTTATGTGATTGTATGTTTAATCTGTTTAATTAATTTTGGAAATTGTGGTATAAAAAACAGAAACAAGTGGTACAAGCTAAACGCAAAATCAACATGTGTGCATAAAAGTAAATTGAAACAAAATAATGGATGAACTATGCATTTATCTTCAGTTGTGACTTCAATATTCCCTTGAGGTATGTTAATCAAGAAAATGCCAGGAATATGACCATACTTCAATGTTTCAAAATTGTCCTTTTCCTCTTGTCCCTTCACAGTGAAATAAAATTGTCCACAAGGAAAGTTTGATGTGAGAGAAGAATGCTTTTACTGTAAATAAATAAACAAAAATAAATTTTCTGTCAAAAAAGTTTAAAATTGTGTATGACCATGTGGAGGGTGATAAATTTATTTACTCTCTAAGGTATATGATAACTCATAAGGCTGAAAAAAATTAGTAACTTACAATAAATAAATAAAGAAGATTTTCCCTATTCTGACTAAAGCATTCCACTACAACCAGTTTTTTTCTCAAACTGCCTCTGTGTCATTTCAACAATGGTTACTTTCATCAATCTTTAATCAGTATAATGCCAAGCTTTGTTTCATTTATATTTCTGATAAGAGTGCTTATTTTAAAAAAAAAAAAATGACAAAACTTTACTTTTGAAAAGTGATTTATGAACTATTGATTATTTCCTTTTATGAAATTACTTCTTTATTTTTATGAGACTTTACCTGCTAGGTTGTTTGTTTCTCAATTGTTAAAGTAATTTTTGCATGCATGTTGATGTGTGACTATAGTCAGGGTAAATTAATCCATTGGTCAAGGAATCTTGAGATGGAGTATCACTAGCCACCCTGTTACAGTAAACCAAAAATGTTTGTGATTAGTAAGAACTTGATTTTCTCCAAACATAAACGCTAATGCCCCATGGGCCACCTGGCTGTGATAACAGTTTTTTAAAATAATAATAATTATTACTACTATTATGGTTTTCCACAATGAATACTTGTTATAAAATTATCATTTATTCTTTGCTATGCAGTTAACCTATGATATTTTTGTATGTTTTTGAAAGCATATTTCCGATTGGAATATAGTGCCTTAAAATGGCAAAAATAGCTTCACTCTGAAAAGAAAAAAAATTTCTACAAGACTGGTAAATTATAATAAGAGTATGCAGTATTGAAAGCATGAAACAATAAAAAATGTCATTAAATATAGGTAGTTTCAGTGTACTGGCCAAGGGAGGGATTTACTTAATAATCCTTGTGAAAATAACATGACTGGAACCATTGTTCAACTATTCATATCATTTGGTTGAGGAAGTTTCTTTTTTTGCTTACCTAAAACCTTCCTACAATCCAGTCAGATCAGTTCACTATTTTATTGCATATACTTTCATAATGCAAAGGCATCAAACAAATAAAACAAGATTAAAATATTTCATTGAAATGATTCACAAAATTCCCACCCTATAGTATAATTCTCTCATAATATTCTTTCATTGTGTAGAGGTCTTTCCACCAACCATTCATGAAGATATTCCTTAAGTTTCTTTTCGCTATGTTCTTTCAAAAGTTGTAGCATGAAGTTATATATCTTGCATCCTGCATATGACGACTTTTTCTTGCCTCTTCGCAATATACTCTGGTCTATTTGTGTTACCACAGATGGTATATATGAGCCAAAAATTGTTGAGATCTTCAGAGATTTAAAGGCTTCCCTACAACTATCTAATGGTCAGTGTTCTTACAGCCTTTTTTTGAAGGACAAGAATTTTATGTAGATTACATTCAGATGCCACTCCATACAGCAATTCCATGTCTCAAGTGCAATTCACCTAAAGCAAAGTAGGCTATTTTTGCTGTCTCAGAACCTTGTATCAATTTCATTCTTCTCACTTCATCAATTCCTGAGCTTAGAAGTTGACATAAATTATTTATGTGAGGTGTCCAGGTGATAACACTGTCAATAGTTATGCTGAATAGTTTTGTTTCTCCTGGAACGTACCTATTCATTCTGATATTTTTTCTCATCTCCTACTTAAATTTATCTGAATAGTTTTTTTATATTTATAGCAAGGTCATTTTGTAGGCAGTACTGCATAGCTTTCTTGGTTGAAAGGATTTGTGAGTAGGTGAGCTATCATTTCTCTGTACAAGTGTTGTGTCATCAACATACATAATTGTTTCTGTTTCTATCACTGATATAATTTGGAAATCAATTGTAAACACTACAAATAAAGGGCCTAGAACTGAACCCTGTGGTACTCCTCTACTCATTGTGAGTAGTGTGGGTCTACAAGTGGATTTTCTTCCCCTTTTGTGGAGCTGAACTTCAAACTTGAACAAAAAGTCTCTTCAGGTATAGCACTATTCAATGATAATTTTAGATTTTCTACCTTTTCAATAACAAAACTGAAGTTTGAATCCAATTCATACATTATTATAAACTTGACATGGAGTTTTATAGGGCAGACTTATGTATGATAACATTAGCAACTTAATTACACTACCTTTGAATGCAAATAATGGGACTCCAATGCGCTAATTTTAAGAATTTGCATTTTCTCATTGAGCTTCATGACTTGGTTTACATGATTTTAAAAATGACATTATATTTCCTGGTTTCAATAATACTCAACAGTCCATGCAAAACACATCAATAAGATACCCAGCAGTTGCTTCCTCAAGAAAATATTATCCCTGAATTCAGATGGATTTTCCTCCTAAGATGTCTTATGTAATGTTAGGAAATATTTCATGTAACTATGATACATTGTTTTATGGAGAGTTAAATGATGATTATTGAATGGTAAATTTAATTTTTAATCTGTGACCCAACTAACATTAATGCTCCGGTTGTTTATCAGACTGTTACAAAGAGTGCTCAATCAGCTTTCTGTGTTGCCAGGAAGGGTCTCGTAATTTTGCCAGTCAGTGAGTGGACAGTCAAATTGAAATATATTAGATATAGTGCCATGTTCAAACAAAAAAATTGGATGACGAGTGAAAGATTTTATTTCCTTTAACAACTCTTTCAACTGAACATTATAATGAAATATAAATAGAAAATATTTTATTGAAAAAAGAAAAATTTAAATTGTCTATAACACTACTCTTGCCATTTTAATTCAATGTGAAAATTCATACTGGATTTATAGGTTCAAATTATTTTGAACTCCACAATGTTTGAGAATACTGATTTGAAGCATTGTCCCATATTTCCTAGAAGATATTGGATTTTCCACAAATACAGTGAAAAGAAATTTAATTTTATTACAGTATGAATAACTACATTTTTCTGCGAGTAAGTCAAAGAGCACCATCTTAACTTTACAGGCACGTTTATTATAAACTAGCAACGACCCCGACACGTGTTTTTGTGTTAGCGAGACATTTATTATTGACGTTAATATAATGTTTTAGAATAATTAAATGTAATATAATGTTTTAGAATAATTAAATGTTTTTCTTCACGTGAAGTACTCACACCGGTCGAATGCTTGTCTGGTCCTCTGAGGCTACGCACGGCGGCAGCAGTGTAGAAAAACTTATCGTCTAAATTCTACGATTTAAAGACAGTTTTTATCTTTTATAAAGAATCCATTAATTGTATGGTTAATTTTTACCTACTTTAATTATTCTCGTACGTGTAAGTGTTTTTACGTATCACACAAGTGTGTGACATGTTTTTAATTTTTTTTTTCCCGATAATTTAAGTTAACCTTTGCGGACTTCACTTGAGACGAACAATATTGCCATTCATTGTTGTAACCTATCTAACAGTTTGGGCAGCGTATGCAAAAATCTCTCTCCAAGATGTTTTTTTTCTGAGTTGATTCACTAATAACCTTTTTACCTATTATTTGCTGTTCCTGACGTTACAAAATGTATACTAAAACGTTTCCTGAGAACATACCCATGAATTAAAAAAACTATCAAGTCAATTGGGTTAGTGGTTCTCGAGAGATAAGAGGATAAAAGGGCGGGCAGACAGGGATTCAGCGCTCCGCGCCTGTTACTAAGAAATGTTTGTAAAATAATTTAAAAAAATCTAAATTGAATTTCGAAAACATCGCACGTAGTCTTCTCGAAAAGTAGAAGAACGTTGTGGGAGTATAAGGTTCACAAAAAATTATGAAGTTTTTTTAAATAACTTTGTCTGATGTATCAATTTTTAAATATTTGAATAAGGGAAGAGTAAGGAAACTTCTTAAATGTCAAAGTTCTTGAGTTAAAGCAAGTAACACTTTTATTGCAACTTTCAAAATATGACAACCTATTCATGTACTGTTTATCCTCCAAGGACAGAAAAGAAAAGCAGAGAATACCTTACAGGCTTCATATGTGGACAAATTAAACAACATGGTATGTTTCCTTTTAAGGAACAAATTAAATCAGGAATATATGGGAAAAAGAAAATTAATAAAACCTCTTTGAGATAAAATTCATTAACATAACTCAAGGGAGTAACTTCCACCTTCATTACAGATTTTTATTATGAAGGAACAGGTCTAACCAGGTCATTGTTGGATCCTGGGGATGAATGCTTCCCCCCCCCCCCCAACTGAGAAATAATAGTGTACAAATTTAGGCGACATGAGTCACATTCACCCTCACCACCATCAGAAAATTCCAGGACTGAAGTATGTGCACTAATTGAGAACAATTAGCTTTGTGTGATGCACTTTAGATAATTGATGATTGGATTTATGTAACAATACATTACTAATATGTTATCTCCAGCTAATTCCTTGAAATAACAAATGGTCTTTAAATCCTGTGTCAGTGTATGAATCATTGTTTGATGTACTGTAATCAACAGTGTTCTCTATGTCTCAGTGAAACTATAAAATAGCTGTGTGTCAATGATCATAGGCTAATACCTGTTGTATGTTTTCTTCAACAAGATTCAGGGTATATGATAAACTTCATCATATCTTGATTTTTCCAGTTTTGTTTCTTTGGACATCTTGAATAAATTTCTTGTCAATCAGTGTATTGTGTGTGCAATGTTGTAACAGAAAACTTAAATGCAATTTTTGTTAAACTGTATGGTTTTGCAATGTATTAATGTTTTCAGTCTAAGGTCCTTCGCTGGTAATAAAGCATAAAATTGTCATGTTACCTATGTTAAAACAACAGCTTATTTCTGTTGTTTCTTCTAGTCCTGAGTTAGTCCATTTTTATTATTCTTTGGAAAGTTCAAAACTTAACTTTAATTTTTAGAATTACCATACAACCATCAATGGTCTATGTGATCTAGCCTCTTTGATGAAAACAGTTGAAAACTAACCTGAAGTAAACAGAAATGTTGAATTAACGACTGCCACTACCTCACCTAGTTTAGTTTAATAAAACTAGTTAAAGGGACTATCTTGTTTCCCTAATCCCCCCCTCAAACTTTAGCATCATTTAAGTCAATTTAAGGCATTTGCTGATGCATGGACCTTGGAATTAAATTTGATGTATTAATGTACGAAATATTCCATGGAACATGTGTAAATTTTTCATGTGTGTAGCGCACCAAGCTTTTGTATGCAGTGTGAAATCGTATCAGATTTGGAGAAACCCTGTGTCAAATAAAATATATTCCAGGAATAATTTTAACAAGTTTTTTTTCCTAGCATTTCCTTAACCTCTTAATGTGATAATGTAAAATATATTCCTCACTAATTACACAAGATTTAAAAAATCCAGTTCAGCAAGTACTCTAACCATTATTATGAGAATTGACTAGGCAGATAACCATCTGAATTATTCAGATTTTGTTAACAATGCCCTTTGGGAATAGGAATACAACCAGCAAAGATTTATTTGTAAATGGGAAATGTAGCATGCTATTGAAGCTTATCTACATGGAGTGATAGAAGTTAGGAGTTGGGTGGTAGGCAATTGTTAGTAGATGGGCCGGTTGGGTGGGTTTACCAACTTGACCCACGTGGAGGGGTTAGTAGAAGTAGTTAGTAATAGTTAGAGTTATTGATACTAGGAGGAGCTGGATAGGGGAAGGAAATTTGCTTTTCAGTAGTCACAGCTATATGTACTGGGACATTCACGTGAAAAGCTATAAATTTTCTGGCCCCATTGGGAACTGAACCCAGGATGACTTGGTGATGAGCAACAACACTACCACTTGAGCCACAGATGAGGCTAACCAGCAAAGTAAATCACATCACTGACCAAAATCAAAAATAAAATTGTTGTGTCACTTCAAGGGCTGTAGCACTGTCTTAGTTTAAATAATACAAGAGAAACCTTCCAGAAAATCAGAAAAGGTGACAACAGTAATAAAACGTATCAGAAACTTAAGCTAAATTGTTGTAAAAACACATAGCGTTTCCTTTAATTATTATTTTTTTTAAATTCCCATACTAACAAAATTTATTTCCATACAAGAATTACATTTTCTTCTCTTCTTAAAGTGTTTTGTTAATGTCAGGAAGAATATCAGGAATACTGTTGGAAGGTGAGGGAGACTGAGAGCGAGGTACAGCTTGTTCCTTCTTCATGTCAAATGCTGAATTCAAATTTTTATAAATTGTCAAGGCCTGAAACATGAATAACAATATTACTATACAAACATTTGCTACTAATCAATTCAGTGTGTCCTTTTTTTGCTACCTGTGCCACTGTGCCGCTGACATCACTAGTGTTACTAGGTAGTATCAGTGTATTTGTCTCCTTGGCTAATTTTTGGAATGCCTGAACATATTGTTCTGCAACATTTAGTGAGGCAGCATCTTTTCCATCCTAGAAATATGTGTACAATATAGAAGACAATAACTAGCCATCTTTTGAAACACAGAATGAACATTAGATAAAATACAGGTGTTATAAATATTCAACACACACCAAGGGCATCCATTTCCCTCTCAAAGTACCCTTATCAACTTCTTTACAATTAGATTGAGAGTTTAATTAAAGCTTCTGATAGTTTAAATACCACTAACCCTTTAACATCTCTTCCACAAGTACAGTTGCCAATGTAAAGAGGTCCCCAACATAATGAAACCCACTTGGAAAATTTAGTTTACCCTAAGTCCAATCTTGTTAGTGAAAATGTTTTGTTGCCTATTAAGTTTAGTCTCTACAGTACTAAAGCAAAATCCTCTCAAATATTTTTCACTCTGCATGAATCAGGTGGTCAGGACAACACACAAAATGTTTTCACCCCTTCTTACCCTTTCAAAAGGAAAAATGACCTTCCAAATGACCAAAACCTGAAAACATTTCTATCCCTTTCAAACAATTAAATATAAAAAACCGGTTACATTACCTGGATTTTTGAATTAGCAATGTTTACATACAAAATTAAGATACTATCTCGGTTAGTATGTAACATAGTGAAAGTTTGAAAAATCAATTTTCACATGCATTCACTTTCTAAAATCTGAATTTCAAAACTCCTTCAGTGAGCCTATACAATATAAAAGCAACATCCAATCAACATTTCAAGTCCCTCCATGTGGTTTCTATCTCCCTATGTTCTTGCTTAAGACCCAGTACTGTGAGATATACATATTGTATCATGAAAGAGGAAGGAAAGATTCGATCATTAAAATGTGCAGTGGCGGCAATTGGAGAGCGCAGCCACCTCCCCACTTTTCTAAGGAAAAATAAAAATTTTGTAATTGTCTTTCCTTTGATTTATGTAATTTATTAAAAACACATTTAGTGGAAATACGCAGAAAATCTCAATGTGATTGGTAGAGACTCACACAGCAACATGTAGAAAGTGCTATGAGCAAAGTACATGACATGGTTTCCCTTGCTGGCCGATCTGTTGAATCAGAGTCCTGTCACCCCAGGATTCTTTCTTCCGAGGTCCATCGATTCATTTCCACCATCCATTGATACAGTTTCAAATCATTTTACACTTGAAAATGATATTATTTTGGGGTATGTTTAGTACTACCCCTTTATTTACGTATTAATGAAGTCGCGGTATTCGCTATTGGTGTAAAATCTGGGATAAGCATAGAAATTTCTACACATTTTGATTTTCACTACGAGATAGTGTGTTTCATTATGAAGTTTATAAGTCTTTTTTATGGATATAGTTTGTAAATAAGCTGACCTATTAACAGGATCATTCCTAGCAATTTTTAGCCCACAAGTAATTCCAATTTTGCTGCCCTCCCAGTGGTGTAATGTAAACCCCCGCAGACCTCATGACAGGTTCTGGAAGTCCCAAGAGTTGGGAGGGTCTGAAGGGCCTGAAAGCTTGGCAGGTAGCATTTAATTTTTGGTTGTTCTGGTAAAGAGCCTAAAATGTCAAGAACAGTTTTTCACAACATTAGATCTTGAATGTATGAAATGAAAACCTCTGAAGTTGATATTGCAAAGGCATAGGGAGGTATTAAACAATCTCAAGACAAGAAGCGATTTGAAATGTATGAATTGAATAAACAAAATGTAATGAAAAATTTATTTAGATATACTGTGAATATATCACCTTAAATCTCCCAATTTTATTTTATATGGGCAAATTTTGAGTATATAGGTATATGGCAAAACATACTACTTTATTTGTCCAAATAATGAAAATCCATGGTTGTTCATTTTTGTATTCAAAATTAAATAGAAGTAAAAAAAAAACATTGTTTATGTGTTTCATCGGAAAATATATATTTCTAACCTCTATAACTGATTCAAAATTATTTTGTAATTTTTCAAAGAACTGTCAGTTTCAAACTTTAAGTCTGTGGCCCAGCAAAATATTTTGTGGTGGTGGTGGGGAGTCGGCTGGAAAACATTTCCCCACCATACCCTCATACATACTGAATTTGACTTTAAAATTTATGTCATGAAATAGATTTTTCTAAATCAGCTGATAAGTAAAACATGTGAACCGTTTGTATAACAGAAAATCATACAATTACTTCAATATATCGATAAGATGTACATTGATTTATTAATAAAATATATTAATATTGATTTTTTAAATGCAACCATAGAGGTTTTTCAATATTTTATAATAAAACATATGAGAATTTAAGTGAATATAATAATAAAACAATTCCATATAGTCCCAATTGTAATCTCTGATTAGAAACAACAATAGTTGTAACATTAAAGAAATAAATCATGACAACAACAAAGCATAAATACCTTTGATCCTAAAGCATGAGCTATTAGTTTTAAGCCTTTGGCTCGAGCTTCAGCAAGTGCAAGTAATGCCTGAGCCTCTCCGATAGCTAAATTTATCTGTTCTTGACGTTGTGCCTCTAGGATAAAATATTTAATTAATTAATTAAAAACATACAATTACAAAAATTATTCTGCTTTGCAATAATAATAATAATAATAATAATAATAAAATGCACACCAGACTGTAATATTTTTGACTGCCTTTTGCCTTCTGCAACATTAATATCTGCTTCTCTTATACCCTCAGATTCTAAAATAGCAGCTCTTTTCTTTCTTTCAGCTTCAACCTGCATCTGCATGGCCTCTTGAACTCTGTTTGGAAGCTTTATGTCACCTAGATGTGAAAATTAAATAGAAAAGTTATTCTTTGTTCTTATCATTAACTCCAAAGGGTTGAATACAACACAAAAAGAAAGAGATAAATAAACTAATTGTTCATCACAATCCTCAGTTTCCAAGTACCTGCGTGGGGAGGAACGATTGCACTATCTACGGCCAATTGAAAATGACAACGGACAACAATTTTGACCCAAGACCTCCTCTAATGTAACCTGCAACATCTTGCCTCCTCCAAAAGCCTGAAGAACCACTTCCATCCAGTCTGTTCCAGTGAGCCTAGAAGACATCCCAATGCATTTGATTCACGGAGAAGACTGGGTGAAAGTGGTGTATTAAAAAGGCCCTCGTTAGGAGTCCAGTCCATTGCTACTTTCACATGGCCGTTGTTAATGTAAAAGAGTTTATATTTCAAAAGAGTACGACTCCATTCAAATATACATACAATATTCTACAATCAAAGTTAATATTGTAGAGTAAATTATTACAAAGCTGCCCCAACAGGTCATGCTCATATTTTTCTATGTGTGAAAGGTATTTCCTTACTCACGAATTTCATATCTAAGACATGTAATGCCCCATGCTGCACTTGCTTTGTTTATAGATTCAACTATGGATACATTCAAACTTTCTCTTTCGCGAAAAACATTGTCCAGTGATATCTTTCCTAATTCAGACCTGAAATATGAAAAATAATAATTGTTCCAAAGATCAATTTATTATGTTCAGTATCATTTGAATGTCCTCTACCACTACAGAAAATAAAATTGTAAGTACATTTCAAATAACACATAACCTATTCAAAATTTTCACCTCATAGTGGTCTGAGCGAGTTGAGTAATGGCAAATTCAGGATCTTCAACACCATAACTTGCTAGGTATGGGTCCACTATCCTTAAGTATAAAACACCATCAATACTCAAAGTTACATTGTCTAAAAAATAATATAATAGAAATATTAATGATAAAATGATTAAAGGGATAATAATAAGAATGAAATAATAAGATACCTGAGGTAATTGCACTTTGTTTGGGTACATCTATTGCTATTTCTTTTAAACTTTGAACATACTTCACTCTGTCAGCAATAGGTATCAATAAATTCAAACCAGGATCTAATATTCTGTGAAATTTACCCATTCTCTCAACAATCCAAGCCTGAAAAATAAAAGGCATTTTAATTCAATAAAAGTACCGCAATATCATTTTCTCATAACATCAATTAATAATAGTGAAAACTTGTTTTTGAAATTTTAAAGGTTATGTGTGTTTAAAATAAGCGGTTGGATATACTAGAACAATCGATGCGTTTTGAATAAATAAGTAACACTCACCTCTTGTTGAGGTACAAACAATATAATGGTGTTAATTGGCGTAGAAGCTTTCAATCTATACGCAACCAAAGTGGTGGCAGCAGGGATTGATTCCAACAACCGGGAGTATCTGATTGCATGCTACAGAACAAACAAATAAATGTTTTCATAACTTTAATGATAGTTATTTACGATTTAAGTGGTGACACTATAATAGCAATTACTTTTGGATGGAGGTATTTGGCACTTCTTGTTAGCGAGACCGGCAACATTTTCAACATCAATGTGCGAGAGCGCGTTCCGTTTGTCGACTTTGTCGCTGTCGACCACTACGGACAGGGCCACGAATATTCAATGCTAATCGCGTAACGCGCAAAGAGGCGCGACTGCCCTGCCCCAAGAGGAAGTTTTAAGCACTATCTTCACAGTTTTCAGGTTGGCGGGCTTTTTAATCCCTTCGTACGGTTTATAGGTATTCCACATACTATTTTTTATTTGAATTTAAATTTATTTTCTCAAGCTTGATATTTTTTCTATATTAAGTTGGAAGGAAAATTACTCTTTATCCGTGGAAGGAGAGAGAAGAAATACAACAAAGAAATAGAATAAAAAGTACAAATTTATTCATAAAAATGAATTGTATATTAATATTATATCAATGATACAGAACTTCATAAACATTTCAGTCTTCTTTTCTCATGTACTGTAGTAAGATTATTTTTTCAAACACATAGGAAATAATAAAATATATGTTTTGTTACACACAATACACTTAGTTTTGCACAAGTTAAATACAATAAAAAAACAAATTGAATAATCACATTCATGAACCAGTTATATGAACAACAATTTAGACTACAATACCCACGTAATTCTCAAGCGCACAAATGTTTCATAGTATTTTCAATATAACATGTACTATATTCAACCTAAACTTAATTTCTCAACTAAACTGAAAGTTGACATTTCATAAGGTCAAACCTGGAAATGAAAACTTTTTTAACACTAAAGTAGCAAATAAAGATGTGAAGAATGATACTCTAATCAAATCATGACGCGAAACTAACACTATAAACATTAAGAAACTAAACATGATTTACACAACAAAAATTAAATTCTTTTTTATAACATTCTATTCTAAAATTACTAATAGGGAAGCATATTTAACATGTCATAATAATAACAAATTTATTGTCAAAAGAGCAGAACAAACTGCGTATGACCACGTAGAGGACAATAAACTAATTTACTCTCCGGAAACAAGCAAGGGACCATCCCATCAATTCCGATCAAGAGCCCTAAGGTAGAGCCGGATTCAAAAATTTCAGCAAAAATTCCTAGATAAGATGAAAAGTTAGCTGCGAGTTAGTATTAAAAAATTAATACTAATAATTTGTTTGTTCTCAATACGTTTGTAATTTATCACAAACAATTTATTTTACATGATTTTACATATTAAACTAATATTAAATTTTCCCCTATTAGAAATTAAGACTTATGCTTTCCTGCAAGACCATGGAGATAATGGTTTACTCTAGTACAATAGTAATGAAGATTTTTCTTTAACACAAATTTTAGTAAATTATCAAACGGAATATCTTCATGAGTCTCGCAGGAAAGCATAGGTCGAAGACTCCTCCCAGCACAAGTAATCAGGTAGTTCTTCAGATCAGAACAGTGTCCAAACTCCGATAAATATTTTAAAAATGAAATATAAATTTGGAAAACTTTATTTACTAAAGACAAATTTGGTGAACTACACTCTTGACAAGTAGAAAGACCAGATGGTTGAGGATGAGGACAGTCGAAAGTAGATTGAAAATAGTGGTTCAGAGAGTTGGTTAGTGCGAAGAAAAGAATAAAAGACATTTCTGGCCATTTCTAATCCCTCCTCTGTTTCAATATCACAGGGTAAGATTTTTGCCCATTTAGTGCTCGCTTCCACATCCTTGCTAAGAGAACAAAATGCCTGTAATGAGGCAGTGGAAGAGCTTCCCTCCTCTTCGTCAATTCTTCTAAGGGGGACTGCCAAAAAACCTTCAGAGATGGAGTTCATAAAATCTGAAAGGAGGGAGATGTTTAAATCTACTATATTACAATTTTTACTAGTTAAAATGGGTAAAGAATTTAGAGAGAAGATTTTTAAAATATCTACGAAAGCCTTGCATGTTGGATTCGTGTTACTGTCTCCTTGCTGTCTAAAAGCGCCGAAGAAGCTCTCCAGAGGGTCTTGGTTGAGATTCCTCGTGCGAAGAGAATCAACACCCAATTCCTCAACTTTTTCCACAACAGTTGGACAGCAATGACGTTGCGTCTCCAGTAGTAAAAGCATTTACTCTGGGGTGCCTTGTCAACAGGAGACTGCACCACAAATTTCCAATCACTGACACTTTTGCCCACTGTGTTCCAGAAGTGTTGGTGAGAGGAATCTCGAACTACATGTGCTCGAAAGTTCTTGTCTCCTATGGGCGATCCATTGAATGAATCAAAAAGTTCATAGACCATCTCAATGAACTCTGCAAGGTCAAAAACTTCAGGTTTCTTACAACGTATGCCATAACGTGTCAAAGCTAAGTTTACATCGACGCTAAACAACTACGCAGCATACTTCACTTTCATTTTTTGTTCAGAGTTGGGATGAATATTAATTTCACTGAATTTTCTAGGATAAATATTTGTTATCAAACTAGTCTTCTCATATTCTAAGAACTCTTAAAAAATGTCACATTTTGCAATTATGACAGTATCATCCCTCCCTGGGAATAATAATATTCCGCAAGGGTGTTAACCGCTACACCACCAGTTCGCCTTCCACAACTGTACACCATTTCCACCCAGACCCGGGATCAAGTCCCGGCTGGTCGCCATTTTCACCTGACCGAAAGTTATCACATATATTCTCCACGTGTAGGGTACACGGAAGAAATATGTACTAAATTATTAGATATTGTATTGCCCCTCTTACATAAAAACTTCTCAAAACTTTAAAAATAAATAAATGTTGAATGGGTAATATTTTTAAGCTGCAGTAGAAAGGAAAGGAGCTTTCTCTCCTTCTTTTGAATAACATTACCCCAAAAAATGATTTTGAATGGTTCGTATCTCATGAATGTTATACTTATACCTTCCACCCCAACACTCCATCGCATATTGCAATCTCGAGTCAACTAAGGCAAAATATAACTTTTGTAGTATGTCAGTGCTGCAGAAATGTAAAAAAAGTAAAATCTTCGGATTATTGATTTTAATTTATCATTTACTTCCAAAATTTGTTTATTCCGAGTCCATTTTTCATCTAATACCATCCCAAGGTATTTGAAACTACCTTGTTTTTCAGTGACTTTAAAATTACAATTCTTCATATTGCTACAATCAAATTTACGAAACTTTGACTATAAAGGTAAATCAAATTGTTTACAACTGAAATTTAGGAATTTTGTTTTACTAACATTTAATATCATTTTATTTTGCAACCGCCAGTTTTTTTTAAATTTTCTATGTTGTCTGCAATTTGATGTGACGTAAGTAAACTATTTTTCTGAGAATAGAAAAGTGCCAAATCGTCAGCAAAAGCGCTCGCTTTCCCTCTGAAATTTTGTTGAAGTAAATCATTAATAAAAGAGGGGAATAGCGTTTCTGAGATTACTGAACCCTGTGGCACACCTACCTTGACTGAAAGGGGTTGACTCCTATTCTCCGAGTCCTATTCGTACTTGCTTCTTCCTACTAGCAAGCAAACGTTCAAACCAGCTGAGTATCACACCTCTCACTCCAGCTGATTCCAATATTTTTATTAGCGTTTCATGATTATCTTAATCAAAAGCTTTTTTAAATCTATAAAAAATTAAATTTTGAAATTATTTTTAAAGTTTGAATATATCATTGAAGTTACTCTAATGAGAGCATCTTCAGCAGACCTTCCGTTTCTGAAACCATACTGGTTTGAATTAAAAAAAATTCTCTAAGTAATTAATTAATCTAACTTTCATTAATTTTTCGAAGGTTTGATAATAGGTCTTAGGTTATCTAATTTAAAAGTTTATTTTTTTAATTGAAACACTATTCTTTGTTTTAAAGCCTCGGGAAATATTCCTCTGCAAAAACTTAAATTTATTATATACGAAAGAACGGGAGTTATTGCACTAGCACAATATTTTATCAATGCAACGGTAAGTTTTCAAATCCGGTAGACTTTTTGTTTCTTAAAGATTTTATAGTTTAAAGAACCTCTTCCTCACAGGTAGGGTGTATAAGAAACGACTCTAATCTAGGGCTCCCGCGAAGCGTCAAGGCGCTTGCTCCATCATCATCATCACAGTCAGATTGTATATTAATAAGGAATTTACTTATTTCCTGTGCAACTGATCCGTCCGCCACTATTGATCCGTTTTCTAGCTCTATTTTTCAACATTTATATTTGAAACGTTTCCAATAAAAAACTTCCATTGAAGTGCTGAGTCTCCATTTAATTTATTAATTTGCCTGGCATAATATTCTTTTTTTGTTAAATTTATACTAGTTGACAATTTTAGACAAAATTTATTATAGTATTAAGGAATCGTTTTGTCGCACGGTCTCCTTTTTTAAGGTTTCATAAAGTTTTCTTTAACCATTAACTAACTACGTTTATCCAAGGGTTGATAACCTTTGATTTAACAAGATTACCTCACAACTAAACCTACAACTATCTACTACTGTACTTAAAATATTATGAAAGATACCAAAACATGTATTTACATCCTGTAAAATATAAAAAACAGACCAATCTGTACTTTCCAACTGTACATTTACCAAATTAAAATCAATAGTTAATCTTGTAATTGTATTATTATAATTTAATGGTGCCGATACAGAGGGGCCATTTAACAATATCGTTAAACCTAATAAACAATGATGTCAATCCTACGTCGAAAATATTGGTACTGAATGACAATAAATTCAAGAGCATGGAGCCTAACAAAAATATGGTATGAGCACGAGTGTGAAGATATTATTGTAGTGTTTTTAATCATTTGTTCAAAACCTTGGCTATTTACTAAACTTCAGTAATGTTGTGTATTTGTTGAAGCGTCTAATGTATTAATGTTTATATCTCCTTTTAAAATAGTGAAATAAAAAAGAGACGGTAAAAATGTTGACAGCTCTTCAAAAAAATTGTTGTTTTGTTTGAAAAACTGATGCATGAATAAGCAAAATAGATTTTAAAATAGATTTCTGATTTTCAGAATTAACACATCAGCCGTTGTAAATTGAATATCTAATTGAGTTGCGTATATGTCGTTTCTCACATAACACAGCACTCCGCCTGGCCTGTAATTATCATTACAATCATGAAATATTTTGTGACCAGGAATTATGTAGAAATTTATCTCATCGCTGTTGATCCAAATTTCACTGAGTACAATAAACGAAATTTGAATTTTTATTTGGGATAGTTATAATAAGAAATTGTTAAAGTTTTTCCTTACGCTTCTAATATTGGCATGAACCGTGACTGACAGAATCATCACCTTGGGGGAAACTAAAAAACTATTTAACGGATTTTCACAAGAACTGAGATTATTTTGACTCGTGCTTAGTTTACAGATAACAATTAAAGTTCATGTTACAAACTTGAGAAATCATATATTAGGATAAAACTTATGTTTACATTGAAGTAAGCCGATTAAGGTTTTCAATGCTACTGTCACTGTATATTCGTTTTGCATTACCCCATGTCTCGACACTTCTGTTTTGGTTTCCCAAGAAATTTCTTGTTTTTAGGCGAAACGTGTTCATTCAAATAGATTCTGTTGTTGGGAAACTTGTTCATTTGCTGAACTGTCATCACCTTTTTCTCCTTGATGTTAGCAATCCAGGTTTCCTTCGTTGTCCTGCTTTCAACCTGGAATACGAGAGATGACTGCCGGTCCCTTTTGAACGCGGGGAGCCGATGTGCGGCTGCGACGTCACTGTCTCTACTCCCAGGGCCCTGTAAGTTTTATAATGGTAGCCACGTTGTTCCCCGGTGTTACTGTAATGCCACTCACTTCGTTATTTTTCCTGGAATATTGTTCAATATTTCTGATTCTGTCCTTCAGTTCACAAACTTTGCAATACAACAATAATGGTTCAATCTTTAAAAGATAATAGTAATCATGAAGAAGCTCCAAAGCAATTAATGATAATTTATAAATAAGACGGTGAGCTAGAACACTGGAGAAATCGTTATCTAAGCGAATTAGTTTCGCAACATACATTTAGTATATTTAAGCGATTTCAAATTGATACTAGTTTTCTCGAAGATCCCTCATAGTGGGAACTGAATACGCTCCTTCAAAGAGCTAAAACTCCCTTCTCCTATTTAAAATTTGTTTATGAGACTGCTAAAAGGGGTGTGGCTCTGGTGACAAAACTCAATTCTATAATATTAGATAATGAATAACAGAAACAATATTTGTTCAAAGTAGTTAAAACACACCGTCGATTGCATCCAGTTGTTACCAGATCTGCATTATAAGATACGTTTATATGTCCACTTATTAAATTCCATGTATTTAATCCGAAAAAAGTCAGTAATAAAATTTGTTCATATTGTGAATAGCGTAGCATACTTTTCTTTAAATTTAATTAGAACATAAATGTACGCGGAAGGTAAAACTGCGATAAATTCTTCGTAGATTATAGTTAAGGCCTAAAAAATTCGTTTTTTAACGAATGATCTTGACAACCAAAATTTCAACTGTGGAAATTGTAGCGGTATCCTGAGAAAGATTAACCATAAAATTCACTTTCCTGAAAAATAATTCAAAACGTGTCACATTTTATGGCTGCGAGTGAACGAATAAGTTTCTCAAGTTAAATTCAATGTAATGAATGAAAAATGATATTTTTAAAATCAAAATTACAGAAAGAATCATGAAACTTTTTTTTTGGAAAGTTACAACACAGTCGTCACAAAACCTTTTTTTAAATCCACATTTTCGACTTGCGCGACCTCTAAATTTTATACAATTTTCTACATTTTTACGCGAAATCGAAATCATTTTTCACCCTTTCAAACATACTAGAAGAGCAATACGTTATTTTATACTTCATTTATATATAATTTTCCATTTATAGTAGAGCTACAACATAATGCGTACGGATGTTAATAGAACATTTTATCAATTTTGTTTAATTGATTCTTCATCAAACACATTTAGACAATGTGAAATTGAATTATATGTTACATAATAATTTCAAGACTCAAAGAGTAAATCCATGCATTGATTTTAAAGGAAATTCCTTAAATTAATAAGTAAATAAATTCCAACTCTCTCTTCCGAAGATGATTTCTTCATTGACGGGTTTGATGAAAATATTTTCCTTCCTGGCGGGAGTGTGATGAAAAAATATTTGGAAATAATTCGGAATATTGTATTATTATAATATATGTTTCTGACCTTTAAAGTAAGTAAAATAGGTTGAGTACTTCCAAATGTATTCACAACAAATTTGGCAAATGCACAAAACAATTAGTGATTCTGTGAACTCTCAAGAAATAGTTTTCTATGTGAACCAAGATCTATTTTTGTACCCACTGATTACATTGCAACTTCAGCCTAACAGCAGTGTTTGTTCTCGCCGGAGATAATTGAAACTAAACATCCACTCACACGCTTCCGTGTCCGCCTACACACCTGCGCCACGTGCGTAGTACTGCAACCGGATCTTCGCAACACTGACGTATGCATGAGGGGGGAGGTAGTTCCGTAGACACTGCAGAAGGGGAGATTCCGCACTGGACGGGGTGTTCGATAAACCACGTCGGACCGAATCCGAGGCGGCAACGCGAGTGAGGCAGAGGGTGAAAGGTTCGCAAAGGGAAGGGGCGGGTGCTAAGACGGTGAGGGTTTCTGTGACGAAGACGAATAGGCGTGAGTGTGGCCATGAGAGAAGACCGAGGAAGTGAGGAGGCGAGACGTCGCGCCGCGCTGTTCGGCCGCGGTCGGTCGCCCCCGCCAGATGAAACGGGACGCAGCGGGGCGGGGTCGACGCGGGCCGACGCCACTCCCGCATCGATCGCCCACTGGCGGTGACGTCACGCGCTTCATTCACGGCGGCTGCGACGCCAGTTGGAGGGCGGCGGGCAGCCGTGGCGACACGCTTTCGCGTGGCTCTCGCCTAGCGTCGCTGCGGGGAACCTTGCGGCACTCTAGGCCTTTCGCGGCTCGGTTGCGGGTTCAGTGCGGGTGCGCGCCTTTGGTGCGGGTGCAGTCCGGACACGGCGACTCGGGTGCGGCGGTCCGCCTCTGCGAGGCCATGTGGTTCTGTTGCCAATTGTGGCAGTGCAATATCCGCGCGTGCCTGGGACCGCTGGATGTGTGGAAAGCGTGGAACGGCTGGTCGCATGTGGTGCACCCTTGCCGNTATAAGAGACAGGCGCCGACTACCTTCCTGGACGCACGGTGAGTACGCGGGGGCTGCGCGGACGGGGACGGCGATGCGTTGCGTCGCGCCGCAACGCGGCGCGAAGTGACGTCACGACGAATGAGAGGGAGGCAAAGACAGGTGGTGAGTGGCGCGAGAGTGAATGCGTCGTCTCCTTTGCTTCTCGCCATCTATTTTTATTTTATTTACTTTTTTCCCTTAACTCGTAATACGTTTGCCAATGGAGAACAGATCAGGTTATGTAAGTGGTTTGGATGAAATTTCCAACCGGAAGAAATTGTTGTTTATGAATTGGTCTATCGATTTTACGCAATAAAATTAGAAACAATTTCTCTATCTTTGAGTTATAAACTTAGTGTTTTGTAATTTTCTCTTCACGAAGAAAAGGTTAATTGGATTTTCTTTGTTAAGAAATGAAAATAGATTAACAAAATTACTCATCAGTTGCTCTGAACATCTTGTAAGAAATGCATACTTTTTTTTCTTGTTTTAAACGTTCATTCTTTGAAACAAGCAGTTATTTTTTATACTCTGGAATACTCATTCTTTCAGTTAACTTCCGGAATACTTTCAACACTACGAATGTGTAGATAACTTTGAACTTTGGCGTTTTCGTTGGTGTCTAATGTAATTAACTCTTAGTTACTTTCTTCTTTCGATGAATGATTCTCATGACAAAGAGAGGAACTGAATCCACTTAAGAAGTAGCTTGTGCCTCGCTGCTCTTGCAGCATCTTCGTCAAATCCCTCGATTACTACTACGTGAGAACTTTTTCCAAAAGCTGAATGAACTCTGATGAATGTGGAATGAATTTTGCGTACTTTCTAATTTGCCATTTTTATCGAAAAAGTAGCACTAAAATACATGAGCAATTAAATCACTTAACTTTGTGTGTGTTCAGTTTATAGCGATACATTTATTTTATTTAATACATAAAATGTTACCTCATATTGATTTCTTGTAGTAAATTTTTCACGAAATAAGTTGATAATTATGTAATGATAATAATAATAAATTAAGGAAATTCATTGCCATTAAAGAATAAACCCATTGGAACCAACTTATTTTTTTAATGGAATTCGTAACCAATTTACTACGGTCTAGGAATATTATTGAAAATTGTGTCCATATAAAATAATTTGTTAACTTGCCAATATTCTAACCATGAATATCAGTACTTACGCTTTATCATGAGTACTACTTCCCTATCATACAAAATACAATGCAAAAGTGATCAACAAGAGTTGTATGTTTCGCTCCTTGTAAGAGGAGAGATAATGGTTGGTGAAGTTGCATGAATGTTGTGAAATAAATACACATATTAAGAAAATTCTGCAGATGGTTGGAATATAAAGGATTAGTTGAAAACATAATTATTTTATTTAGAACATATTCTCATTAATTTATCGTATGTTCTTTTTCTTTGAAATAGTTTGTAGGTTGCCCAAGTTTTAAAGATCTAATGATCTAAGGTAGTGGCCATGGAGGACTCTTGAAACTCCTCCCTTCCTTGTAGAGTCAGATCATCTCGTAGCTTTTGTGAGCTGCTTGTTATTCAGTTGCAGATGGGTCAGGCTACCTCCAGACGCTCCACTTGATGAGAGAGTTATAAATAGGAACAATGACGATTCGGCTGAATAATTAGAATGCTGAAGACCTTACGGAACACTAACGTTGTGCAAAGATATGATATAATTTACAACCTTAGATAGATTTTTAGATGTACTTCAAATAATAAATAATTTTTAGATGTACTTTAAATAAATTTATTAACTCGAAAATATTTTTCACATTTCATAATAATTAAAACTCCTCAAAGGCGTTTCAAAGCTAGGGCAAACCAATTTCGTGAAAAATATTTCGAATACTGTGCTCAGATAGTGGATGTAGTGAGAATTAATTCTGTATTACTTTTAATTACATGTGAAAGGTAAATGTAATTTATCATATATATCAAGACCATCCTGATCTGAAAATAATGTATAATAACACTGTGTGTCCGATGTGGGTAGCACGGTTTATGTAGTGATGTAATTCATGCATTCAGTGTGTCCAAAAATAGAAAAAACTAATACTGTGCCAAGAATTTGTAAAAAGTTTCGTATGACAATGTGGAAGAGAGTAAAATACTTGACTCTTCGGAAGCAAGTAATAGACAATCTCATTAATTCAATAGGATACCACAGGAAAATTGTTCGAATAAGGTTACAGAGCTATTGTATGCAACAGAATTAATATTGAGAGCATTTAATGATTCAATATTCACAAAAGACGAACATTTTCCTAAGCCAGATTTTATGATAATAAAATCTTTCCTTTGTTTCAGTAATAAAAATATAGAAATTTGAAGAATTAGAACCATTACTGAAATCGTAAGATTTCTTTGTAACTTATTTTACATATGCAAAGCGAGAACTAAATATTGAATAGTTTACAGTATCCTTCTATTTGACCTTAACTTACGCGAACATAAAATATAAAACATGAAAAAACAATTTCCAACGCGCAAAGCACCTATCACTATTATTAATATTGTTATTGTCACCCCATCCAGTACATGACCTTCGTCCCTACTCCAAAAAACTTCATAAACCTCATTTTTATCACACCTCTTACCTCCTACAGCAACACACTAACACATGAATTGACGAGGAAACTCAACAGATTTTCAAACTTACATGCAATAAACTCCTGCAATTCATACTGCTTTAAACTACAATGACCTTATTAATAAGCGTAAAAACTTACATGTTCCCAGAAATATTACATTAGTAGAGAAGAACACGGTAATATGGAACTTAATATTGCAGCTCTACTTAGTCTAAATTTAACGTTTGGACCAGAAAAAATTTCAAAACTATTTGTCCGAATATCCACATTCACAAATATAATATCTGTCGTCAGCATCAGTACATATTCTGGGGGCCCAGCAATGGCACATAGCATTGCATCCGCAGCACATCCTTTTGCATCCGCAGCACATCCCTTTGGAATCAGACGAACGTTTCTGATAGTACGGAAATATAACATCTTAAACTTCAGTAGATCATTTTTCCCCACTGGCGATTCAGTATCTCAATCGCTTGACGTATCGCATTCAAACTCTTCACCTGCAGGAGATCCTCTGAGTGAGTAGGGTGGTTCCAAATTACCGTAAACCAGGGTTTACGCCATCTTAGAAGACGTATACTTTCACGAGTCCTAAGAAATAGAATTTGTTAGCCATGTATGGTAGAATATCGACTGCAGAATAAGAACACATTGCAAACATTTGTTTACTGGCGGCACAGAATTCACAGTGTGCGTCACGAAAACATTGAACCTCAAGAGATGTTTCGCAATCATCCGAAACAAGTCTTCACTTCAAACGGGCTAACGTAGAAGACTGAAAACAGCATGCTTTCTCTCAATTTCTTTCTCACCTTCTTCTAAACGTATCTTGTGCTGAAAATATTTCTAAAAGAATTGTAGAGAAAGATTTAAACTTTGATGTATACCCAATTAAGACATTAATATATATTGATTATAGTCGAGCAATTAATCAGTTTGTCCTCTCACTCTTCTTAGAAATGGCCGCAATCACTCCGTCCAGCTCCAAACCAGATTAAGAAGAGATAATCGGGAACGATTCGTTTAAACCGTTCTAACTCGCTACTAGAAGTATGAGGTTATTAACACGATTAAACAATTAATTCTGTAAATGTAATTTCCTTCTCGTTGTTGCCTTTCGGACTAATTTTCTAACAATTTTATGCCATGTGTGTGTGTGTGTTAAAAGACATTTGGCTGCTGGATCTGTTATTTTATGTTATTATGTATACTTTTATTGTATATTTTCTTCTCTGCTAGCGAACATTGCTCACTTGCAGAGTAATAAATTATTATTTTATTATTACATATAATACGCTACTAATACATTTATTATTATAAAATGAAATAGTGAAAATGTATTAAATTCTGGGATACATTATTTAGAAAATGTATTCAGCACGTTCTTTCATAATCTCAAAAGTAATTGCAAAGTACTGTGATACGTTCGTACCTGAAACTTTTGTTTTAGCATCAATTTTGTCAGCTTTAGGTATTTAAACAAAGAGACGAAGATATATTCTTTCCCAAGCTATTGGTTTTTGGTTAGGTGAATATAATCGTCATATAATACATATTGTTTCCGAATTCAAACGTCTATAGGTACAGAAATACTGTTTTGTATTTCCTAGAAAGAAGGAGAAAGTCTCAGAGAAATCTTTTTAAGCCTTTGAGAATATTTTTCCTTTTTCTTCTTCAATTATGTGAATTCAAAGAAAAACTTCAGAAAAAATGAATAATTTCTTTGTCAGCTAAATTTGAATAACTCATTTCAAATTCATTCTATTTTTGCTGTTAGGTCACCATTTCAAGAATATGAGGAAGTATTATTTTAAATGCGAAACGTATTAAGTCGCGTCAGAGTGAATTTTTACCACTGCAAGAGAGACTGTAAGAGTTCACGCACGAATCAATTATTGGAATACAGAAAATATAAAATAAGATATTATATTCATACTTCAGTTACATATCTGAAACTTTCACTCTCTAAGGGAAGGCCAAAACTTTTTCCCTGTATTACAGACAAAAGGACACTCAGCCATCCTTAAGAATTCTAATTTGCAAATGTAACGGATCAAAGTGTTGTAGTTCAATGCATTCTCGCCATCATTTTTGTTACTTTTCTTACACAACACAAAGTTCCCGCATGTTATTCAGGTGAATATCTTCTGAGCATACATAGGAAGTGAATTTGGCGCATTGAATTCGAATCGAATACTCATTACACTATATATAAAACTGAACCATCGTTACTAAAATATCGCAGACAGGATGTGTAGTCGTATTGTGCTAAAAATCAAGAAACTCTTGTCATGATTTGTTTGAACATTTAAATATGCTTATTAGCATTAAAATGGTTCTTTAAAAAAAATATTATTATAGAAATTGGAGTTATACAATAATAAATGATATCTAATATCTAGACCAGAGTTTCCTTGTATATTAATGATAGCCGCATTGAACGAGTTTGATGAATTTCATGAATATAAATATCACTCTCTAAATGAAAATCTGTCTCTAGTTCTCTCTTTTATTTCGTTAAAATACATTTTTGTAGAAAGTTTCGCAGAGTTATTCAGTTTATTAAAATATAAGAAAGTATTTGTCTCTGATACGGTGATGCTAAGGGAATATTTTGCTTCAAAGTAACATTTTGATACTGAAATAATCGACTCTATTCATTGTAGAATCGATTGAATTCATTTAGCGCCACATTGTAGAATCGATTGAATTTTTTATCCCTCAAATGATTATTGATTTCAATAACCGTTCATTGTAAACCTTATCTCTTTATTTTCATACATGATACAGTTACAAAATATGTTCTAAAATCCATACACTATTCACTTATTGCTGAGTATTCTTTACTTGAACCATCATTCCTCTTTCCTTCCATCCTCCTTCCTTTCTATCTTTCCTTCAATTATTTCTTTCTTTTTTTCTTTCTTTTTTTCTTTCCTTTACTTTCTTTCTTTTTCTTTTACTTTCTTTCTTATTCTCTTACTTTCTTTCTTTTTCTTATCCTTTTTCTTTCTGTCTTTCTTTTTTCTCTCTGTCTTTCTTTTTTCTCTCTTTCTTTCTCTCTCTCTCTTTCTTTTTGAATCCGATTCTGAGTGACGTAATTTTCAACTTGTTCGATTTGCACTGATCAACCATGAGTGTGTAGGCAACACTGTGTGACAGATGCAATGCGGGTCACAATGAACGTCTGTCCCACATCCCGATCAGAATTTCATTGATGAAGACGCCTGATGTGATAAGCATAATTCAAGTAAAAGTGTTATAAAAAATTTCGCATTTAATGAAAAACATAATTTCTAGCCACACCACCTAACATTTATTGTTAAATTGGATTTGTAGGTAAAATGCATGAAAATATGTCATATATTTGTATTTATTTTATTATTTAATATTAAAATGTTATATCAGTTATCAAATAATGTACAAATATTTGTGAGTAAAATTCCATAATAAGATCAATTACAAATGATATGAATATTACATATTTGCGATTTCATATTTTCTCCCTAGTCTTATAAACTGAATCTACTATTGTAAATTGTTACCGTACCAAGTACTAGGGTGATGACTAATCCAAATGGCTCAAATCTTAATGATACAAAACTTATTATTTTAACTGAATTAGAAGTGAACCTGGTTTTCTTTGATAGGGGAATAACTTGAAAACATGTCTATCGAATCATGGGCACCAAAAACACAGACGCATCACAAAACGAGATGTGCAACTTTTTAACATTTACTCCAAAGTTTTTTCAACTGACTAAATTTCGAATATGCAGATAAAGAATGTGTTTCTCATTGATTGTCAACACCAGTCGAGTCTTTCAAAATTCTCTAATCATAATGTCGCAGTCTATAAATGTTATTTTTCTCTCTGGCATGTATGTAAAACGCTGAATTCGAATGAAACATTGCCAATATTTTTTTCTTTGCAAATGAAATATTTAAAGACTTTGTTGAGTTTATGGATAAACCTTTTAAAACCTTATATTTTTGACATTGTGGAAAACTCAATGACTTGGCGCAGAAAAATTTTTACGATTTTTTTTTCGATGAATGGAACCTGTCTGCTCAGTGATAATTATTTTCGCAAGACAGATCTTCCCTGCATAGGTGAAGCATCGCTCAAACTTTATATTTCCACTCTTGTATCACTAAGATACTCTGAAGCCTAAGTCCAGAGGCACCTTGCAAGAATACCGGAGGACGTGTGGGGGGCCAATGCTGGTGGCAGGGATTCGGCAGCGGGCCGAAAGCGCGTGCTGCCAACCTCCATCGACCCGATTGCTTACCCGCCCCGTCGCCCCACTATTTCGCTCGGTGCACCGGCCTCTTCCCTTTTCCCAGAAAATTTCGCCATAGGTTCCACCATGCTTCTCGCTTACTATTTGCGGAGAGTTGACCAAAATTCTTAACGCGACTCTCGTAGAGGTTAGAAGAGCTGAAATATAGCTTGATATACTGGGATAATTTCTTATACACTTAACGTTGTCAGATCTCATTAAAGATAAGTATGAAACAGAAACATTAAATATACACGTATTTCAACTTACGCATTTATGCGTTTAATTCGTATTCCTGTCATTAAGTATATCATAACCATAAGATACACAACCAAATTCTCAAAATGATCGTGTCAGAATATATCGCATTTCCACTGTGTTTCGTTTCATGGTTCTGACACGATCATTTTACTTATATTATACTTTTCATCTCATATTTCGTCTGTAGCAAAACGTTCTGTAGCACGAGATATTTATGTCTCTTTTAGGTAAAGTGAAGAGATAACACTGGGTGAAGTTGGGTTCCCGCGGTAATCTCAGGAAACCAAGCCGCGTTCCAGTGATAGAATTCAAAATTTTAACGTTTAAATTCGTTTTCACATTGATATGACGCTAAGTTTCCGACACCGACCTTAGCGAGGTTGTATCAGTGGTCATAGAGTTCGTGTGTCATAACCATCAATCTCCACCGCTCATTAAGCTATCGCTGACGAGCCATGTACGTGCACACCTTTCCTAGATTTCGGTGTTGGAAGGCACCAACATCCACAAACATGCTGCAACAGCGTCATATTTAAGTGGCGCAACATAGGTAGAAATAGACCCATGGATATTTGATGTCGGCACACATCGCTATGGGGGCGAGAACTGTTACCCTCAAACAGCTATTACACGCCTACAATGCAATTCTTTCTCATTGTAAACACTTTTACTTTCCTATCACATGAAATCTTTCCAATCATGTCAATATGTGAAGACATCAAAATCCATTCATCGCAAAGATACTCCCTCTGTCCATTCACACAACATAAAAAATTATCAACCACTTTCCAACCAAATATAAATTACACCCTTTAATGACTTAATATCAAAACTAAAATTCGCGAGTAATGCATTGTTGAGTTAACTGCTACTAAAGTCATCTCCACAGCAACCAAAATTGTCTGTAAATATCTTTCAGCATAACGTCTGTAGCTTCTCCACTCCAGAAACTACTCGTATATTAGTAACTATCAGAAATATAAGGCTGTTGTCCAATGAAAAAGAAATTCGGAAATTCATGTCGTACTAACGAACAAAAAATGTCCTGTAATAAGAAATATTTATATATATATCATTAATATTTAATATCATGAATATAAAACAGTGTGTACGTGCGTCTTTGAGTCCACCGCATGCCGCTAAGACGGACAGGACAACAGCTTCGAAATTAGGCATACATTCCCTAAAGGATTTTCCGAGAAAAAATCCAGACTTTTTTGAAATTCCATTTAGACTTCTTAAATTTAATATTTAAACGTTTCTTCGTCGTGGAGCGCAAAAATCATGCGGAAAGACTTAGAGATAAAGCGCGCGTGCTTTAAGGTGGGTCCAAGTGTACCCCTTAGCGGTATTTCCCAAATTCAATTTAGATATTTTTTAATTAAACGTTTATTTAATTTAATTTTTTGCTAGCACAGGCTCTTCACAGCTCAGAGCTTCGAAAATCTATTTACGTGTTCTCAAGGGTTGGTCAAAATGACCTCCGATTGATTTTTTCAAAACTCGATATAGATATTTCGTCATTTAATTTTAAGTGTTTTTGTGTCAATAGCAAAGGAACAAGACGTAGGCGTGATTGTTTTCGAAATTCAGTTTAGATTTTTTCTTACACCAATTGCGATTTATGTACAATGGTAGTATAAAGACCAATAATTTCACGCAAGCAATGCTGCGAGTTCTCAACTAGTGTATCGTAAACATCGTAAATATATCATGGAAACACTTTAATAGGAAACTAGAACAGATTTGAAGAGAGCAACAGAATTGAATTTCGTATGATATAATAATAAAGACAAGAGATCAAACGACTTTTTAAATCTATGAGAGTGTGTTTCAATCGGTTTTTTCTCGGGTTCTGTAAAGCTTCATTTATATATACTGCATGACGGAAACCCTTACAAAACTGTATGATACAAGTCAGACTGTAGTTACTGTCGAGGACAAGTAGTGCAATACAATTAATGTCCACCGAGAGAGACGGTGGCCTTGCTCCTCGTTCCGGTCGATGAGCAGGTGTTTATGTAAATGCGTCTGTGACTGTGTTATGGATGGTAATTGTAATGAGCCTCATATATCGACCAACAAATCTCTTCCTTAGTATGTTGAAATACTGAAATGGAGAGACTTTCCCATAAAACCTCCCTGTCTCACACCTCCATGATATCAACATACACATGGTTCTATGAGGTGTATAAAATACTTACCTGCAGAGTTGCCCGATCTGTATTTGACCCCGTACATGACTATACCTATTCCAGTTTACTTCGTTGAAGTTCAACAATAAACCACATTCTGTATATCTTCTCTTCACTTGTACATGATGTTTCTCTAATAGTCTCATGGCATCTCTCATCCCTTATACTATTATTTATATTAGTGTGGAAGTTATCCCGAATTACGTAATGTGTATGTTTAATTTTCATCCACATCAAATATTAACTTGCTTATAAAAATTTTGCTGTTAAAAAACGTAAATCAATAATTATGATATTTTGTTATTTATTTTGTGAAACGTACACGGATCGTAATATCGATGTTTCGGTCGATTCAGTCTTCGGAAGTAAGAACATAATTTTGTCGGCATTTCCGGTCTTACATTCACTCAAATATTGACATAATCACGGATTACATGGACAGAGCAGTGATAACTGCAACATTCATAGTAGTTCGAACATGATGGAAATTTTCTTTTTAAATTTTAAGCTACATGATTGAGATACACTCACGAGTAAGCTTTCCTCTCACGACATTCTATTGTGTCGAAACGTGCAACATCTTTTCAACCGAATGAAAAATCAGATGATGGGAAAAATTGAAATGAATTTCGGTTGGAAAAATTTACTATTTTATTACAGTATTTTTTAAAGAAAGCATCCTACCAAAGTTTATTTTGTTTCACACAAACCAATAGTTAGCGTGACAAGGTGACATAATTTCATTACACATTTGATAACGAATGCATGGGATTCGTGCCACTGAGTGATGTAAGACCGTATTTCTAGGAGCAGCGCTTTCGCACTCTGGGGTTGGAGCGAGAGCAAACTTTTGCTGCTCTGTAGATTGGTAGCATGAACGACCCTAGGCTAACACAGTGTTCACCATTACTAAAGATGCATGGATACTTTCTCCATAATAATTCGTATTGAAACCAATAAAGTACACGCGTTCTATGTGGAGTTCCAGCGCATGCTCACATACAAGTTACGAACGCCTCCAAATATTTCAAACTTTCTGTTTCTACAACAAGGTTCATTCCAAATAAGCAATTAAACTTTCAACAGAAAACACTTAACCATTTACCACAGCATAGGGGTTACTAAGAAAAACAATTTTCCAGAAGGAAAAATTTTTCCTCTATTCGGCGCTTGTAACCTTTTTCATTCAGATGTCTCGATTATAATTATTCATATCTTAAATAAAAAAATAAAAACTACCAACAGCACACACATCAAGAAAGTTGAACAATACTTGACATTGTTATTTTAAATGTTAATTTTTACTTCGTATCTTTACTTTTTTAATCGTAAATCTGAAGTACAGTGAAACCCTCTGAAAGAGACACCGGGAATTTTTCTCTTACAAGCGAGGACTCTCGTAAGTGGGAAATGGATTTTCAACATAACCAAAATTTACAAATTTATATTAATTAGAATGGTTGTAAAACATTCCAGTGCTAATTTCATTCATATAAAAAGATACTGGAGTTAAATTAGGCAAATTTACGGAGTATCCATAAACCCAGTGTTCAATTCGTTGATGTTGAGATAGATTTTGGGATTAATAGTATCTTCTCTTCTACATAATCTTGCCTAGCATGGAAATTTATGTATACAAGTTTTGCTCCAGAGCTCAAAACGTAACTCCCTACTTCTCGGATTTGCTAATTATATTAAAGTTATCCCAAAAAGAAAATCTTTTCTACGTAGATGTCATAGTTCTTTCAAAAATCGAAATTAACACTTATACAAAATTAGAGAAAATGAAGTTAGTCTAGATGAAACAATAAAGCCCCTATTAATAACTATAGCACGCACTATTATTTGGGGAAATTAGTCCGAGGAAATGTAAAATATACCGCCACGATAGATGTAGGTAAACGATCAGACCGTTCGATCAGACCGTACACGTGACTTACTGGATTCCGTCCCGGCGATATATCTTGAAAAGTTATATGAGATCAGCTCATCTCTCCATAGCGGATGAAACTGAAAAGTTTTCATATATTGTACTCAGGTTTTCTAAATATTCGTCCCTGCGGCTCCGGCGAGGTTTGGAAGAGCCGATTAAGACGATACGCAATGTTGACGAACATTGAAATATTCTCAGAATTTTTGCGGAAAAATACCTTGTCCCTTCCATACGGATTTAAAATAGGATTTGGGAAGATATGTTTTGTCTACTGTAAGCGGGAATCTCTTACAAGCGGGTCTCTTGTAATCGGGTTAAAGTGTATTTTTTTATGATTAAAAAAGCTAATTATGTGGGTGATCAAATCATTACTTCTTAAAAATTACATTGACATCGAATACATAATGAATCAAAAATGATCATTTATACTGTATTTTATTGTTTTCTTTTTGGATAAAGATTTTATCACATTTGGGCGCGTAACCGAAGTGATGAAATTTTACTTTCATTAATGATTAATTGATAGCAAAATTAACATTTTTTTCGGTATTTCAACGTAATGCCTAGTTTTCTTTAATTAGTTGATGTATACTGGATATTCATTTTATAATTAAATTGTTATTACTACATAATATGTTATATTACCTGGTGTGGATAAATGCGAAGCATTGGGATCTGAATGTTTTGGATTGCAAACGTTATTTCGTGGAATGACAAATGTTGGAATATGTTTTGTTTGTTCGATATCACAGGTTCAAACAAATTTGTTCAGACTAAACTATCTTTTTTTGGGGGGGGGGGGCATTTTACCAACAGTCTTCACATCGTCCAGATGATGATGGTGAATAAATTATGCGGTTCACTCTTTTTGGGATGATAGTCTTCTTTCCAACAGTTTTGTAGTCACTCTTTTTTTTTTGAAACGTTTCCCAATGCTATAATGATTACAATACGTTTCCGGTTTACAAGAAATAATTTCATTATTTGTGTTTTTGTTGTATTAATATAAAATATTTTTCCTTTCTGTTTGTTAATTGCCATCGTACTCTTTCAAATCAAATTCAAATTAATTTTTAGATATTTAATATTCTAACAAGTAATAATTTTCATAATGGTGGTTAATTGCTAAAAGTATTACATTAATGGTATTTAATTTATTATCCTTTTCAATAAATTATCCGCATTGTTGTATGGCTTTGTATTGACTAACATCAAAGGTCGTGAACACAACACTAATTGATTCTTTCCAAATTTATCCTTAATTATTTGTAAAAAAAATAGTGTTCAAAAATGATTTGAATTATATTTTCTTTTTTCATTATTAATCAACTGAATTGTAAATCATAAAATTTCTAGAATTATTAAATCCTTTCACACGAAAAATGCAAGGTATTTAGCAAAACACAAGTTATTTTAGAAAGATTTACAGCAACAAAATTAAAATTAATAGTGATTGTGTATTATAAATTACATTAGATTCGCATATTTCGCGTTTGCAGCACCCTTAGTGCGCAACTCAAGGAAAAACTGAAATACAGGAAACTCACAGGATCACGATGTTACGGAAGAAATTTTCTCCTATACCGAGAACTATACGATCTCTATGCTATAAGATCAATTGATTCTTATTTTATTCGGTATGCTGGTACAAGAGATTTTTTCGAAGTTATGGTGAGACATTGTGTAATATCGTTGTCTTCTAAATATTGTCAAATCCGTTTTACTTGGTACCATCAATTTCGCACATCCATTTGGCCACAACCGCTGCGCCCGGAGGCAGACTGACAGAAGGATGGAATATTCGGAGTTTAAAAAAGAACCACTTTCGATATCAGGGACCCCAGAAAATGGACATTTGCGTGAAAATGCCGCAATCAAATATTTTCACGGGTACGAAACTTTCTTCTTTTTCTTCATTGGGGTTTTAGGGCTCGCCAACATCAAGGTCATTAGAGCTCTTCGAAACTTTCTACACATTACAAATACGAGGAAGTAAAAACTGCCTTTGATTCATGGCTTTATGGCCACAGTAAGGTGGCGTCTAGCACTGGCTGTTACTTAATGGAGTACCAGCGGGAGAGGATTATGGAAAAGCACTTGCGAAAATGGGGGGAGAGACGTTAACGTCGCGAGCTCCTACCCCACCCGTCTCCTCGTGAAATTGATCTTGCATGCCAAGGTCGACATGGGTCACACGTCTCTTTATTATACTCGTGGAGGACGACATTGTGCAAGGTTCATAACACAGAGATTTCATAGAAAGAGAAAAGCAATTTTTCCTTCGTTTTTAACATTCCGTGGATTGGCGCGACTCAAAGATTGAATGACGAAAATGATACTACTTTCATTATGAAAATCAGATGACGTCCTTTATACTTTATTCACTGGAAGTGGGAATAACTCATCTAAAATATTATATTATTATGTTAAAAATATCAAGAAAAACAATTTATTGTCCTTTGATTGCATGAGTCAACTATTTTCTCAGGTTCATTCAAACATACATTTTTCACTAATATTACTTCCCTAAAAAATTATTCACTCATTTATGTCAACATTATATCACCTAACTTCCTTTCCGAGTCAATGTGTTGTGTTTTACAAAATTTCATATGTAAACTGACTAAAGATCTTCTTCACTACTATTAATATTCTGAAATTCGCGTTTTGTATGGTATCGTGATGTCGCAAATGGCAAAAAGATGGAGAGTGGTAGTAATTGTTTCCAACTTTTGATTTACATTAATTGAATTCTTAATACATATTGTTTCAAAGGGAATCTATGGAATGCCGTGGCCAACCCTTTGCCTGACTGTGGTTTGTTGCACGACTACTTACGATTGGCCTCAAGGTTAAGACAGATTCGTAATTTTAGGTAAATCGTAATTATACATGCCCAAAATAAAAAGGAACTCTCAGAAGATGCTGATTTGGTTTAGTTTGATGCAACTTCTTTTTGACAAATTATGACTAAAAATAAATTATGGGAAATCTTGAAACATTTTGTAACAAAATGGAATTAATATGTTCTTTTTAGAGGTAACTAAATTATTTAACGAATTTAAAGCTTTGGAGTTGAAGTATCAATTTATTGTCTTTTTAATTTGATGAAGATTTCAACAAGAAAGAATTTGAACTGGCAATATAATGAAGTAATGGGACAAACATGTTAATGATGCATAGAAGTTACAAATATGCAAAAGGAAACAATAAAATTTCGGGAATTAAAAAGTGACTTTTCTGCGCCTTTTCCGATTGATAGATAAGATATACAATAGGTTTATAGATAAGATATATGAGTCATCAACAAATGCTTGAAATATGTTTTTACACATTTTGTCAGAAAGTGTACTAAATCTGCTTCATATAATGAACTTCAACCAGGATTGAAAAGGAAAATTCTGAATTCTGAGACGAAGAATTATAATCAGTGATTTACGTTGTAAAGAACGTGGCAAGCATAGTTTAGATTAATTTAGAAGACAAATCAATGAGAGTTCATATTCATCAGGATTGATCAAAGAAAAATAATATTAAAATGCTAACGATGTCCATTAATTTCAGAGTACAAGAAGTTTTTATACTCATTGGATGTCTCTTGACAGAGGTATAATATATGATATTCATGTAATTATACATTGCTGGTATCCGTTAATTGTAGAGTTCAAATTATGCGCAGAAAGCCACTGAATGTGACCTCATGGATTGTTGGAATAATCAACTGTCCTTTGTAGTTCCAATAATTATAATTCTCAATTTCCTGAAATAAAAACATACATTAGTTCTCGTATTGTCGGAGGATCTAAATGGTCTGCACACACTAATACAAGACACCTCAAATTATATGTTTTACATGCTCCTTATTCTTTACTTATTTCCCTTTTTTAGAAAATATGTGATCATAGAACACAAGTGTGTAGAGAGAATGCCTACTTTTCTCCACTAGAAATACTCTGTAAATTAACAAATATATGCATAGTCCATTAATCAGAACACTAACACCAGACCAACTTCTCGACTTCTTTGTACTACCAGTTCACCAGGAATGACAGTATTTCCGCTTTTGGTGAGACTGCCAATGAGGAAGATAATTAAATGCAATATTTTTTTACGAAAATAAAATTCAATATTCAGTAGCCACCACTAGGAATATTGCACACGTCGTAGGTGGGAGCAGTACACTCTAAAACCCTACGATGTCCAATCACTCAAATTCAGCAGTAAAATCATCAGTCAATTTTCATGTATAAAATAATACGTTTGTTAGAAATGAATGAAATTTTAATACCCGCCTCTGTGTAGTTAATCACTATTATCCGATTTGCTGAATAAAATTCCTGTTGCGATAAAACAATGAAAGATTTTAAAACATTCACAATGGAAATACGTTCTTTGTGGAAGACTTTTGCACTCAAAAGACTCCTAATTGTTGTTCAATGGTTTTCGTATGTTCTATATCCTTTGAGGGTCGATATTCTACACTGACGTGTACACTGTGTGCCCCTTTGTCGGGCAACGAGAAACAACGGTTATCCAAGCATTTAATTCACCCTCATCGTCATATTTCTCTACAACGCTAGAAAGATCTTATTCAAATGAATCCGACGCGACCAAAATGCTCCCGCTTTCTTTTCGTATAAATTATCTCCCTCCTTCGAAATTACAGTTATGAGAGAACAAATCCGATTGTGAGTGGAAGAGAATTCTTATAAGTCAATGCATTTAATTCTCTAAATGGACTCGAACAGGCATGTGTAAACAAGTTACTATCCTAGACTTTACAGGGATCATTTTTAAATTTGTTTTCAGACAATTTTAGCACACAAACACGTATAAGAACTTTAAAATGTTAGCTCTAGTCATTAGTACTTAATGGCAAATTTTCCCAAGAAGCGTAAAAATTAAAAATTTTTGAAATCTTTTAGAATTTTCAGCAAAATTTAACACCGGTTTATAATAAAGTAAACAAATAGGGATTTGAAGCTATTTAAGAATAATTATTTTGATTCAAAAATCGAATACCTCGAATAATTCATTATTTGGCCTAATTAAGTTTTATATGTAAGGTTTTATTGTTTAAATTTATTTTAGTTTACATTAGTTTACATTTTCACCTTCGAGAACTTTGGAGGTGACTGACTGCGCCGAGAGGACTACATGCAATAAATATTAAGACGTATTATTAATATCATGTTTGAATACGAAAATCAAACTTTTCGTTACCACATTTCACGTTATTCAGAGATAAACTTACCAACGGGTATGCATGATAATTTGAAAACTGTGAAATGAAATATTGAACAGTTATAACTTTTCAAATGAAATCACTATTTGAGGTAAGACATAATATCAAAACTTCACTAAAAAAGAAGGTACGATCCATCGGAAATGAATAAGTGAGAAGGTATACAATTTTCATGTTCCTTGGTAGTCTCTTACCTCATCCATAATCACCAAAGGTACGTTTGATTTTGAGGAGTAATTGCATTTCGATTTGATGAGATAGTCGAACTGAAAACTGCCCGACGTTTTATTTTATATACCCGTAAAGATACGCAGAGGTAAAATACAACTCTTTACTACTCCGGTATTCACTCCCGAAAGACCGCAGGAAATCACAGAAACCTTGGTTTAGTTGCTGGCCTTCTTTTTGCTTTTCAGTCACAGCGATAAAAACCCACCCTACACATACTCGGTTTCGGAACCTTATGGTATCACAGGCATATCTCAGTAATTCGTTCAAGTCAACAAAATACGCTTGAAAATAATTTTTTTGTTACAATATCTTAGTCTGATTTTCGAACGGATTTTTCATTTTGGAAGAAAGTAGCCACTGGTCTTTTTTTCAATGAAATCCCACAGACTGATTATTACAATCACATATTTACATATGACCTATATTACACGATCGTATTTCTATGTTATATCTATAATCAAAGATATATGATCAAAAATATGACCGTGTAATGCACAAGTTTTAATCAAATATGATCATATATCTCGTTGAGAGAACCTTTGATCATATCTTTCATCATATCTTTGATCATAGATATGACATATAAATATGAAAGTGTAATACCGGCCTGAAGGATACATCTAGACTGTTAATTGTTTTATACTGAAAATTTTCTTTTGAATATGTTGATGCGTATGCAGCTGGGTCATGGAAATCTTGAATCTTGAATCAATGTATCTTGAATGAATCGTGCAATATTCCCTTCCCCTTAAAAATTTCTGCGTCTTGCAAGTGTTAATTCATTAAATTAATATAATATTAAATATTGTAACAATCTTCATATTCCTTCATGAATGATTTGTGTAATATTCTTTTTTCCACAGGGAACAAAATTTTGAGGTGTGATTTTATGGACAAATCTATGATGTAATCATAAAACATCAATATTCGCTTAATAAGTCCGCGATGAATATAGCTAGCAAGGAAAATCAACTTTAAAGAATATAAAATATATTGGGATAGTTCGAGACCATCAAACATTACTCAACTGGCTCAAATATTGGAGAAATATAAAATTCACTCCACATATTTTGTTGTAACAAATACCCTGCTTACATTACCCTCTTGCCATTTTTATAAACTAATAATTAATTTTCAATAGCGGAAATGTTCGGATGTTTGTATTCACTATTAAGAAGCAAAACATTTTATCTTCCTACTGAATAAACCATGGAGTTTTCTAAAAGGTACCTCCTCTCAAGTTATAGAAAGTCATCGGTTTAGCATGAAATTCATCAAGGACACAGTCATCGCAGTACAATTGTGTTTTTGGTAATAACTATTTCCACTAGTTTGAATGGTACTTCAGGTTTCGTCGTAGACTACGCACTGCTGCGCAGATCGCGGTGAATGAAAACGCGAACGAATCGGTTCTCTGCCAACTGAACGCCGCAGTTCGTTCATAGCGGATCCTCTGGCGCTGGAACAAGTCACATGGACTGTGAATGGTTACGTCATCGTTGCAACGCTTTGACCCATATCTCAGGTGTCAACAGAGCGACGCAGTGGCGAGGAGGGGAGCCCATAGAATGGGAGCGGCGCTTAGCGCGGAGCGGTGGGGAGAGTGGATAGCCTTGGCAGCGCCTTGGTCCTGGCTAGAGGAAATCCTGCTGCCTTCATCACCACCACTCCGACCGACGCAGTCTGCTGACGTCACCGTTCCTCTTGCCTCGACTATCGATCGTTGCGGAAGAGTCACGTCCTTGAACTCTCCTCCCGGAAGGTCGCGTTGCGCGTAGGTTAGGAGTGGAAGACGTAGGTGAGTGAAGAAAGACACATAGCAAAGAGGTGTGGGGGGGATAGATGGGATAGAGCGCTGAAGGTGGCGAGACTGAGGAAGTAGAAGAAAATAGAAGTAGGTGATGTTGGTCGAAAGGAGGAAGTGGTTGAGTGGGTCGCATACACGATTCACACGAGGTGAAACGATAGAGAAAGGATAAGTGGCGTGTTTGAACTGAATGAGATATCACTGGATCCAATAGAAACTGGCAAAAGAATTATGCGTAGGAAGTTGAGATCTTTGAGGCGAGGGGTGTAGAGGGGGAAAATACTCCACGCTGCAGTGGAACATTTGAAATACAAGCGTGGGACAAAGGAAAGGAATGGACTATATTTTGCTCTACGTGTTTCTGGAGAAACAATAGTCTTTCATGCTTGAGCTCTCTTCAGAATGTAATGAGAAGTTCTCGACTTAATGATATTTTCAATAAGTATATGAGACTTTTATTTCACTAGAACAGAAGGAAATTAATGAAATGTTCAATGAAACCCATCCTGGCCCGGGTTTTTCTCCGTTTTTCCTTCGGGTAGAGGCGGATTTCTTATACAGGTTCTCTAGGCTTTGTCTAGGGGCGTGTTTATTATAACAATAAATCGTGAATTTAGTTGTTTTTTTAACTCTTATGATTTTTAAACACTATACTCAGAATAATCTATAGTTCGATAATAACTTGTACATGTAAATTTACAAACATATTTGCGTTAAATTACAAACATATTGACATTATATATGTATTATAACTCGCAGCTAACCTTTTATCTTATCTAGGAACTTTTGCTTAAATTTTTTGAATCCGCCTCTGCCTTAGGGCCCTTGATCGGAATTGATGGGATGGTCCCTTGCTTGCTTCCGGAGAGTAAATTAGTTTATTGTCCTCCACGTGGCCATACGCAGTTTGTACTGTTTTTTGACAATAAATTTATTTATTATTAAAAAAATATATTTTATTTGTAAATCTAAATCTACCACAGAAAATTTTAAACAGTACAACTTTATAGTAGAAATACATAAATATTTAAACCTCAAAGTATGATTCATTTCCTGCTTTTCGAAAATTCAAGTAAATAATCCGAGAAATACAGAATGTTCTCCTGTCATATTTTCGTTTTTACTCATTTTAACCTCCACCTTTTCCTTTACATACCAAGAGTATTGGCTTGTTCGAAAAAACGCAAAATCCACCCCAGACAGGAAATTGCATGATCGTATGCCTACAGTCAAATAACATTTACGTTAAAAGTATTACGCTATTTATAAGATTAAGATTTCACAAAACATCTTAAAATAATATTCAAGAAATTTGTTACAAATAAATTTCCAAATATAATAAGTATTAAGGTTGGTCAGAGCACGAAACAAAAAGAGTCGGTTTAAGATGTGAGTAAAGGATGTATAAATTACGAATATTGAGGAAGTGTTTCTTTAATTAATCGCTTACACGTTTTTCAATAAAGTGTATGTTATTAAGGCGTCTTTCAATTTTATAATTTTACGGGTATTTTAGAAATTTTGACATAAATTTGCATGCAATTTGAATCAAATTTTATTTGAAAACAATTATTTTTTATAAAGCTTTTTGGTAGCGTATCTTCTATTTTTTCAGTTCTAAATGGTTTCTTTAATCAGTTTTGTAGATGCTTTATTTAAACGGATATACTCGCAATGTTTGTAAAAATTAATAAATATTATTTTTCTTTTCAAAGTTAGCTTTGCATTACTACAAGCTATTAAAAGTACAGGAAAAAGTTAAAGAGTTATTAATATAAACGCGTGATGAAGGCCAATATCGTGGTTGTAATGTTGTGAAGTGAATTACAGTAATTTGTCTATAAAATGTCATAAAATTTTAGGATGTAATAGTGATAGAGAAAAGTGATAGGCATAAATAGCCTTACTATATGAGAAAGTATTTGCAACGGTTTTGTACCTCTAGTTTTTCTTTTATAATAGTAAATCCCTTTTTGTTTTGAAGGTGAGCTATAAAATCCACAAAATCATGAGGAGTGCTCTTGAGGAATCAATTGAATACTGGAGATTTAACTAATGAATTGTGGAAGAAGTATTAAGTGACAAAAGCGTTTCTAACACTCATATTCTATAATTGTTAGTTTTAACTTTTTCTTTCTTAGCAAATGCTGCTTGATAAAATGGCACGGGTCAAGTGGCCAAGTGGACATTCCTTTTCATTTTTCTAAAGAATAAACAACCTTCGTAACTATGTGGGATGTTGCAATAGTAATAGCACACCGCAGAGATATGTAAATGGACTTAGGTAAATTTAATGTTTCCAGACTTTAATGTTAATTTTTGGAATTACTTCTGTGGCAGAAATTACTATTGGAACTATGTGGACTTGTTTCATCTTCGAAATTCTTTGAACTTCCTGAGAGAGAGGGGTGTATTTTGAAATTTTCTCAGTTATTGTCTTCTGTGCGTTATTTGTATTTGAAGTCTATGAGAAATGTGGATTTATTAATTTGATCAATTAACGTTATATTTGGACGATAGCAGTGGATTAATTTACCAGTGAGGATTGCTCGATCAAAATATAATTTATGGATTTTGTTCTCCAACATTTTATGTGGTTGATAGTTGTAATATGGGTCTTTGGAGATTGAATTTATCAGCTATTGAACTTATGTAAACTCTGTCCATGTTCCATATCCTTTGTAATTCTGCTTTAAAGTCACTGTATTTTTGATATATTTCCTGAATTGTTTTCTGAAGGTTGTGAGTATTTGGCACAGCTATGTCTATCAAATAGGTTGTCTTTGTTACTTGATTTTTTAGCACAATGTCTGGTGTGTTGTTATGAATTGTACGGTCCGGGTACGGTACCTGTCATAATATAATTTGTAGTTTGTTGATTCTAAAATGTCAGCCGGCTCATATTTGTAAAAACGTGTGCTATTTTCTATATGACAATAATTATTATTATTACTAGTAGTACATAAAGTAAAGTTAAGAGTGTTATTGATTAATTTATATATTTATATAAATTCTCTCTCGTTGCATTTCGACAGTCAAACGTTTAACAGTGTGCCATTTGTAAACACTGTAGTAACGAGCGGTATCACAGATAGGTCAACGACCGAACGTCAATAGCGCTACTCTTCAGAGAGCGTGTTTTTTCTTTTGTTTGAACTGGATATGTCAAAGGAACGGAACGATTTCACGCTGTTCCGCGTATATTTTTAGAAACCTCCTCGATTTTTTTTTAGAAGTTTTCACCCCACCAAGCTCGATGTGCACCTTTTTCAGACCACTAACTGAGGTAAATCATTTCGTCATCAGTGCGCACGCGCCAACGGGGATGGGTGCGGAAGGTTATGGAGAGAAGGGTGCGGGGCGCGTCGACGGTCGCCGGTCAATGGGAGTGACGTTGCGAACCCTCTCTCCTTCCATCCCCTCTGCTTCTCTTCTCTCATCGCATTGAACACATTCTTTATGACACTCCCCCTCACTTCCACCCTACGATATGCTTCCACTCTCTCCGCGTCCCTCGACATACGCATTCCATCATCTTCGATACATTCTTCATCGCCTTATTCTCACTCAGTCGTTCCAATATCCTTGTCCTCCTCTATTCCCTTTTATTCCTCCATGCTTCTCTGGTTTGCATTTTGTCGTTCCATTTACCGGTTCGGTTGCCGCAGTGCTGTCGATGTCCTTTTAGAGACCGATATTCAAGAGCTCCCCTGCTGTTCAGGTTCTTTTGATCATTCAAACGCTCTCTTCATTATTAGTTTTTTTATTTTAATTCACTCCATCACTTTGGTCTTTTACTCTGTCGTCAAATTATGACCATAATTACGGGGTATTTGGTTAACGTCTTTTAATAGTTCTTAAAGTAAAAATTAGTCAGTTTTCATGATTATTCTATTAGGGTCTACGTCTATTGATTTTCTGTCTTACCAGGTGATATATTTTATTTAATTGTAAAATAGCCTTATTTCGAAATATGTGAAGTTATTGAATCCTTAACTCGTGAATAGCGTACACATACAGCTTACAAAAGTGAACTCTGGTTTTCTCTCTCTTGATAAGAAGCGTTGTCCTGAGTGGCTGACTCACTCATTCAACAACGCAGAGAAAAAAATGAACTTGAAATTTTGAGATGATGTTGCTTTTGCATTTTAGTGGCAATCTAAGAAATGATTTTAAAGGGTAATTTTCCGAATTTTCGCCATGCCTCACGAAGTAATCGAGATATCTCATTTTCTTGTGTGTACACTTTGATAATTGAGACATAAAATATCAGGAGTTTTCGACGTTTCATTTTTAAATTTGTAAGAAGAGGTCAAATTATTTGGTTCGTTGTCTTGACTGACCGAATTATTCTTCAACGAAGAGAAAAAACTATTAAAGATGGGATCTCGAAATTCTAGAGGATGTGACTTTTGTAATACAGAGGTTCACGAAGAATTGCTAATTTGAAATGCCGATTTTAAAAGGGTGATTTAGGGAGAAATATGATTTTTTGAATTTTTGTTTGTGTGATTTAGTGGTTGAGAGATCATCTAGGGTCTTATGTAAATGTGCTATTTTTTGGTCAGCTCTAAATTATAACGAAGAGTTAAACAGTATCATAACAACGTCGGTCACGTAGGCCGGTATTACACGGTGATATTTCTATGTCATATCGAAAGATATGATCAAAGGTTCTCTCAACGATAACCTATGTCATAGATGTATCATCATAGTTATACAATGCTCAAGGCTTGTGCATAACACGGTCATATTTTTGATCATATATCTTTGTTCATCGATATGACATAGAAATATGACCCTGTAATATCTGCCTTAAAGCATATAATGCTGTTCTCCATTTTCTATATCCATGTTTAGCAAGAGCTAATGTCATTGCTAACAACAACAAGCTTGGGCTTTTTAGTCCGAAGGTAACAAATGCTCGTTGAAAAATGCCCTGTTGAACATGAATAGAGACTTTGAAATACCTCAGTGTTAAATGATTTTAATTATAGTACATCCTCCGTTTATGCCTTACTAAAAGTGTTAAATTGAAACTCTGGGATCTTGGAGGAAACTATGATCACAACAATTTACTTTATTATTAACTGATATGAAATTAGATATTACACACTTAAATTAATAGAAATATTTCTTGCTCACAACAAACAAATCTATGAAAGCTAGGAATAATTAGCAAATCCCTCCAATAAACATAGTTTTACTGGAATTATTGATTTAAATTTTAGTAGAATTTTTAAAGAAAAATTATTGAATATTAACATTAAATTATCCATCGTATCAAAACATTGATTAAAAGAAATAAAAAGATTATGATTGGTTAAGAAGCCATGACAAAATTTCATGGCTTTTTGATGAATTTGGAGAACGAGTTCTACCAGTGCAATAAGTAATAATATTGAGCGCAAAATGTAAGCAGACGTGTTTAATGCACCATATACTCAGTACGTCAATAAAAATGCGGTAAGGTGATGGCCGTTATGAAACAAATTAAGAATTGGATTCCGGGTGATGACAAATATCTTAACTTCCAAGTACCTACTTGTGGAGAAAAGGTTGCACTGTCTATGGCCAGGTGAAAATGGCGACGGACCGGGATTCGAACCCGAGACTTCCTTCATTGGTCACAGGCGTGCTGTCCACTGCACCAATCTCGACTCATAAATTCCGTGCACCACTTCCACCTTGTCTTCTCCGGTTATCCTGCGTTGTATTCCCATACCATTAGTTCTACATACTCAAGGCTTATTCTGTATTATTTCGTAGAGTAGGGTATTTGTGAATATTCATTTTTGGGATCATAAACGATTTTTTTTTCAATTCACTTCTTATCAACTCAGAGATGCTTTCTGATATAAGTTGTAATTCTAGATGGATGTTGTAAAACATTCTTTTTACCGTTTTGCAATATGTTGTGTGAATATTTCAAAGAGAATCTCCATGTAGAGCTTTATTTTGACAGTGTCTTCGACATTAGCGCATGACATTCAACTTTCATGTGAAGATTATGTGTGCGTGTATCCCCGTGTGTGATGGAGGATCTCGCGTGGCTGAAGGCCACTGGCACGTGCGTGCGCCTGGCGCTCAGGTCTCAGTCGGGCGAGTGCAGCGAGACGACTAAGAGAGCATGGGAGAGTGTGGATACCTCACGCCAAGTCCGCACCTCTACGAGCAGAGTCGAAGGAAAATGAAGTTCACGTTTATTTTCCCGCGATCTGTTTACAGATATTTCCTGACTTCAGTGGTGGGCATATTCAACCCTTGTAGTTTGTAGAGTTCAGGTGTGATGTCTGTCCAATTTATGTATTTGACAACGGTTGAAAAAATAGAATATTTTCTTCCTTATAAAGTATACATACACATAAATGTGGTCCCCGCTCTAATGCTATTCAGTTTCTCTTCCATGATAAGCATCCATGGTGTGTCTATTCATTACTTTGTTTTGGCTCATGAAAAACCCTTGGGTAACTCCTGTTTTGTAAGTTCAACGTTTCTAGTATGATTATGAAACGCAGTCAATTGCTCTGGACGGTGATTCTCATATGATTGTGGCATATTTTGAGATTTTATTTCTCCGAGTATGTTGTAACCTACTGAATTATTTCACTGAAATAATCTTCTCTGCCTAAGTGTTCCAGGATTCTAATACTCACCCCTCGAGAACACTGCTACAGCTAAGTTCCATTTTTGGAAAAGAAAGCTCTGTGTCGCAAGAATGAAAGTTAATTTATTACCCTGAAATAATTGGATGAAAAAGTATTTCAATTATAATGTATTACATTCTCTCCCTTCAAATAATAATAAATAACATAAAAACCAAGACAATGGTTATTCCGAAATGGTATCTCCTAAAATCCTGTCAAGCATTAAAATACTGATATCCAATAACCTTCGTTTAGGCGCTGGTCTTTCCACTTTTCAAATTCCAAATGTCTTTTGTCTCTTCTGACTCTACAACGTACTGGAGGAAAGACACTAGACTATCTGACGTGGAATTAGAATTCTACACGCCACTCTTCATAACGACCATACATATTTAGAAAATAATATTTAAAAAATGATCTGGCTGCGTCGACAAGACATCTACGCAAGACCAAGTTCTTTGTCGCGGGCTGCCACATGGCGCGCCAATGCAATCGTGTCCTGTCCAACAAGTCCTTGTCGTCTCCCTGTTCTATCGCTGCTCAACCTTTCCTTGCGTCAAAAGAGCGGGAAATTCCACCAATCCCGAAACCAGAAAATCATATTTTTCAAATGAACTTTTATGATAGGCTCACTTTTCCCTTGTGTTTTAAGGGGAAGCTAAACTAGTGTCTCTAACCTCACAGCAGCTGACCTATTTTTAGGATACCCCGCGGGACTCTTCGAACAAGGTTTTTGTGAGGACGCACATGCGTTTTTCTACTAACTTTATAATATTCCTCCCGAACAAAGAAGTTTAGAACCAAAAGATACAAAGGATTTTTTAAGAATTACTCTAATGTATTTCTAATATAATTTAGTGCATTTCTCATAGAAAGTCACAATATTCATATATGAAAAGGCAAGAAATCTCTGAAGAAATGGATATCGTCCTTGTGGTATTCGAGAGAGAAAGTATCTATGAAGAAAGAAACCTGTCTGATGAACTTATACTCGAGGTTAACATATCAGTCTTCATAAAATCAACACAGCAATCATTTAGTTTACATTATGTTCTCCTGGGGAGTTGAACATTTTAGTAGATATGTGACCCGAAATTTGTGTTGTGAAATGTCATTGTCAATGGACGAATGAAACTTGTCATATTTCGCTATCATTTTTCGAAATATATTTATTCAGCTCACTTACGGCTACATCGTCAGGAAAGTAAACTAAACGAAAACGAGTAAAAATTTCTTTTTCATATTGAGAAGTGTCTTTTTGACTTTGTTTAGATACAAAGTGATCTGTATATTTGTTTTAGATATAAATAAATATTAGTAAACTGCTCAATACTTTCAAATGAAAATTGAAGAAGTGGATATGTTGAACAATTGTTTTACCACTATTAGTAATTCAAAGGACCTGTCCACTTAATTCTCCATTCTGTCTCGTGAGCCATTTGACTACGTGACCTTCAAATAATACTATCCTCCAAGACTTAGTCATGACAACGATTTCTCCTCTACGTTATAAATATTCGGCTGAGAAGAGGCCAAGTCTTTGTTTCTATGGCGTCAATATCAAGTGAATAATTAAAATTAATTTATATTCGATTCGTCAATTGATCGTCCTCTGCAATTACATTCACCAGCTAATAGAAAGAACTGCACTTTTTTCTCACTGTTTCATTAATTCAAGGAAAAGATTTTCCATTAGTTAAAAATTTAACATCCACTTTTACTAGATAAGTATTCTCTTTTACTAGTACGAGATAATTCGGTTCAAGAATGTCCAACTTCATGCACTTAACGCTGATACTCCAAGTATATTAACGAATTTTATTTGATTTTTTTTCAATTATTTGTTTTTTGCCTCAGTAACTCAATAAAAAATAATACAAAATTAACGAAACTAATGCTCAAAATTTATCTTTTTCCACATGAAAATGAATAATACTGTTCAGAACTGTAATTTGACACAACTTACAGTGCACATATGTAGCTTACATTACTCCACAAGAAGTCAGTTCATTGACTCAATATGACTGATGTTGGACTCAACACACACAGCACTTATGTCTGAATTTACAATTAGAATTATCACGTTTTCTAGTCAGCGAATGAGACGATAGTCAACAATCCAATATAGGCATTCAATAAGAAATGAAATTGTAACTCATAGTTGTGAATGCAACAAAATTTTGTTATGAAATTGAAATTTTGAGGAAAATATAGTTGCACAATCATGATTGATGAATATAATGATATATATTTTACATAATTGCTCGTTCTTAACTGTTTCATGTGGTGATAAAAAAGTGCGAGTGATTCGAATTCTTTTTAAACCTTAAGGTTAGAGCATAGCGTAAGTTCATTTTAACTTACTACCCATGTTTAATTGCTCTCCTAATGTTTCTGCTAACTTGGACTATGTTGCTCTTAATTTGGTGGAAGTGACTTGGAGCCCACCGAGTTTAGCACCGTCCGTGCAAATATATGCATAGCAGCCTTCCAAACAGAGTAGCTGATTATATAATATCTCGGCCTACATTGAGAGCCCCCTCTGTACACATTACTTGTGGACGCCGCTTGCAAATATCTGCCAAGTGTCTAGTAAGAGCAATTGTCAAATATTAATTGAAGTGACCTGGCGATAAAATGAGTTTGGATGAAAAAACATATTAATTGACAACAGTGTTTGATGTTTTGATATTGCAGTTTAGGGAATCGTCCTTTTTTATTATTTTTGAATTAATGTTTCCTTCTGTCTCCCTTGTTTTCAATCATATCCTCGAAGATTGCGTTGTAAAATTTTGCGTAGCACAGAATCTGGTATTTTGTAAACAACCCCTCTCACTGCCTCCTACGTTTCAATATTTCGTAAACACTTCATTGTTAATTCTAGCAAAAATGGCTGCGTGGAAAGGTTCGCTACCGAGAGTCGTCCTAAGCGGGATGAAAGGCGAAAGATCTATTAATCGGTTGGAGAAAATTCGGTATGCTACCCGCTGAGAAAGTAACCGGCAGATGTGAAAGATGGACTAAATCACATTAAACGTTCATATTATCGCATAGAATATTAATTTCATCGCACGGGTTTTTCTAGTTTATATTATTTCAAGCCGGAAAAGTTATGTTTATTCCTTATTTTAAAAAAGGATTTTTAATATTTAGTGTTATAATAAAATGTTTTTGTATTGTTAAATATGACTGAGTAATTCCAAACACAATTTTCTACTTTCTCTCACTGGACATGCCATGTCTCGTAAAATATTAACAGTATAGATTTATAACACAAAGTTGTGCCCCCAAACGTAGGAGGAAGAATTTGATGTAAAATGTACTATATCTCATGGACAGCAAAAAAGTGTTTCGCAAACCGCATGCGGCGCGCGGGCCACCAGCTGGACAGCACATATCTAGTACCTGCCCCCAATATGAATTTCCACATCATCATTCTGGATCGAATTGATATTGTTTTGGGATGTAGGAGGGACAATACCTACCGCATTTACGGACCGCTAATCACCATTTAACATAAAGTCGTCCGCATGATTCATATTCACAGTTGCAATGGTTTTCATCAGACTTCTGTAAAAGTAGTTCAAACCATTGAAATATTGTTGAAGTACATTTTATTAAGAAATTATTGGCATTATTCGTGTTTTAAACATTGTTGATGGTTTTTCGTCCACTTTCCATAACGTCCTCACCTTTCGTCAAGGGCATATGTATGGTTCTGATATCTCTTGATTGCACTACAAGTTCAATGTTTTCAAGCATAAGATTCTTTCATCAAAATATAAACATGATCTCGGAACGAAGTTATGCTAAAAATTCATCAAGGGCGCATTTAAGAGAGTTAGGTCAGGTTAGTTATTCAAATCACTGAAAAGCCTAATTACCTCTTTTTGTTTGTATTTCAATTACTTTGTAGGCTAGTTTTATGAATTATAGAATTTAGGCACGACAATCTAATATGTAACAAAATCGTGAAAAAGCAATGTAAAATATTAACTCGCTTCACGTATTCATATTCGTACTCGCTTGATCTGACCCCCATGACATAGAAAGCAATGGCGGACAGGACAAAAGCCGCGATCAAAAAATTAAATATGTTTTAGAGTGTCCGGTGACCTTTAAAAGTATTTTTGTAGATACAGGTTTTTGACTACAGTTTTAAAAATTTTCACAAGTTTAAAAGATTCGGAAAGTTATTTATTTCCGAAAGTAAATTCTGAAAGAGAGACTGAATTTCATTCAAATATTCTATATATGCTTCAAATTGTAATGTGTGCTTTAAAAGCAAAAAGCGATAAGAGCATATTTTTTGTATCCATTTACACAAATTTTCGGAGATTTAAAGTTTTAATTCTGTCAGCAAAATTACCGTAAGTTCTTTAAATGTTGATCTTTCTTCCGAAACGTCTTATAACTCGAGGTTTTGACAGACGTACGTGAATTAAAGATTCAATAGTATACATGCGTCATTGACTTGTAATAGTAGAAGTAATTTGGAGATACAACACTAAAGTTATCTTAACTCCAAATGGCTGTGGTATGACAGTTCTTCTAAATTAACATGTAAATCATCGCTGCTTTAAAATCTACTAGAAAATTAATAGAAAGGTGATCATTGAATTTAGGATAACATTAAAAAAATCATCTGTGTACGGATGGTTTTTAAGAGCTACTTCCTATTTCCTGTGTTTTATTTTGGTGTTCATTAGTGATTAGCTTAAAGTCATTTTTATTGTTTCATTTACCTCTCTTGATAAACTTGTGCAGAAAATGCGCTAGGGAAAAATTCATGATATGTCATTGAATTGACAGTGATTTCTATTATTGTTTCAGTCCCCGAGTTGTGGAATCCGAAAAGGTAGCGGTGCCTGCAGCTATGGAACCAGTGCACTCCCCTCGACGCAGCATATCCGATCCACTGGGTAATGTAATGTTGGAGGTAAGCGGACGGAAATTTCCCCTTCCCCCATGCCTTCTCGCGCATATTCGCCCCATGAGACTCTACTAACCACGTTCCTATGGTGAAACTACTGCATTCGGCGTTCTGAGCGACGCAATTTGGGTACCTTTCAGATAACATTTCAAGGGCATTCACAGTATCTTCTGAAGGATACCTGGGTAAACAAAAGAATACGCGGGTGATTACAGGTGATTCTAAGACACAAATGGGTTCCCGCTACCTTTCACTTCGACAACACATGATGAAAAGGATTCTGTACCACATAGCATTAGGTTGACAAAATAGATCAGGCTGAGACACCGAGACAGTAAATTTCTGTATATTTGGCATGAAACTTTTAAGAACGTTGTAGCTGTAGATCGGGAGAAATCGAATGAGTCTTACATATAATGGAAAGTTTTGCGATACGTTCTTCTTCTGAGCTTATATGTTTAATATATTCTTCTTATGAGTAGGTTCCATGTTTTCTCAGCGAAAATATAAAGTAATAAAAGGAAGGAGATTGCTTTTTATTGTAATAAAACGAATTCTTAATTACCTAATATCTAAATAGGGAAGTGGTTACACACTTACCTTATTACGTCAAGCCCTAGCTAGCTCGTTCTCTCAATTCTTAACATGGATTCCTGCCATTAAGTCAGAACAACACACAGGGTTCCTCATGCAACCAGTAAAACGCATCGTGAGAACAAAATGACTGAATTGTTTATTCATTACTATTTACAAAATGGTCTTACAACTAACATGCTCACACCCAAAGACAGCACAAAATAACCCCCAAAAGTGACAAAAACAAACAGAATCTTGAAACTTGGTAAATAACTATTACCAGTTAATTAATAACCTTAACAACCTTAACTTAATTTACAAATATTATACGCTCGTCTTCTTGAAGCCCTCGTAAAAAGGAAACATCATATCAAAAGTTCTGAGCGTGGGCCTTAATTATTTGATCTCGGAGCACACGGTCTTCTTGACGCTGCTATGGTTAACACTGGGTGCTACCAGCGATCTACATTACCTGAACCCCTGATGAAAAGATCATTGCGAGAGGAAGTCTGCGCCCTTGAAACTGCATCAGCTGGCCTGTGCGTCCTTCCTCGTCCGGTAACCCACCATTCAGTAGTCCGGCCCCTTGGTTCCGGGAACAATCAGCTCCCGCCGGGATTCCCCAATCGCCGGACTCACCGCGTTCAGCGCCTTCGTTCCATTCATGTTTAAAAGTATTCCTTTGCTTCACGCAACGCGAACAAGTCCTCGCCACAGGTCGCGAAACAAACTGTTAATCGTTACTGGTCCTCGGATGAGTCAAGAGTTCACTTAATAAAATTTCGTAGAACATAATGATCTGTACGACTAGTTTAGCTGTGTGAATTAGCTAAGTCTGGGATCGTGATAACATCATCTAAATCTAAAATCGATGTGCTCGACTCGAACTGTGAAAAGTCTCACTCGCGACCTCGTACTGCAAAATGTTACTAATAGATCTGACTCGTAATGATCTCAAATTTAAGTGATCTGAGCTGCGTGATCTGACCGGCGTGATCTCAGCTGCGAAGCAGTCTCGAATCAAATCTGAAGTGAATCTCAAATGCGAACTTCCGAAGAGAAGAGAGTCTCTAGTGCCAACAGAAGTGCCATCCTAAACAAAGTGACTGCACCCGTTGTCAGGATATGAGAGAAGTATATTCATTGAAATAAGGCGTAATGTGACACTGCAGGGACACTTTTTCTGATCAATAATGTGTGTAATGTATTTTTTCTCTGCAGCAATATATGAATTCAGCAAATACACAAATATATTTATAACAATTCTTTGACATTATGCTACAAGAGGAAAGAAAAGAAATAACCTGTCTTAATATCAGCATTAGAAATTATTGATGACTTTGAAAAATAGCTTTCTTCTGAAAAATTTAGTAACTACTCTCCCTTCCTTAAATAGCCACTATAACGCTGTTGAAGTTATGGAAAAATATTAGGACGAATGAAGAAACGTAAAATATAAAATTGTTTAGCGAAAGAAATTTCCAAGAAGGAAACCACATGACATGTAACTACCGTAAATACATAAAAATTTTATATCCATTATTTAAAAATGTCAAACTTAGGTTTTTAATTATTGAGGCTTTAGGGCTCATCAATACATAGGTCATTAGTACCCATCAAACGTAGATTTCAAAACATTTTATTGTATAATTTTAAGAAAATTCTCATAAAGTATCAATCTAGTTTTACATAAAATAGATCTGCTCAAGTATATTCCTTTAAAGTTACTATCGGTACGTCCCTAGTGTTACCTCGCCAATATTTATTATTAGTGGAGTATTAATTCATATTTAGAACTGCGTACAGATTAATTTAGAGGTTAATTGCACTTTATTAATCTCACTAGATTATCAATCGTTTTCAGAACGTTACCAAGTACTCTACGATCGCTTACTTTCAAACCATGTTGCGTAGTCAAGGATGAGTCAATGTTGCTCATACTCACCTCTACCTCCCCTAATTGTAATACATAATATTTTAGGTTGCACATTCTATATTTAAAAATTGGTCTGTGGAATATGAACTACGCAATGGAACAACCTGGACTGTGTCAATTGCTGACACAGTGGAATAAATACGAATGTATTTATCTTATTAGAGATTCAGATATGATAGTTGTCTAATGAGGGTTTTTCGTAAACTGATTTGTAACGTAAATTTCATATTTTATTACGATTAAAAATGTAAAGGCTCAATATATATTTCGATAGAACTACAATTCAATTGAAATGCAACTTCCCTCTTTAAAATTCTTCATGAAAAGTGTGTTCATCGTAGAAGTGGTTTTTGTTTTTCACGGCCTTGAGTACGACTTCATGGAGTTTGGCGTGTGATAGATGAAGGGAAACTCCAGCTGCAAGTCAGTTCGACATTTGCGACTCATGAAATGATATCGCTAAAACTCGCGCTACCATTCAATCTACGGAATGAATCCACCGTATAATCGAATTTCATAGAACGCTCAGACTGCTCATTATGAGGCTTACGTAAGCTCTTGCCTTGCACAGCCTAAAAGTAATGAATTCTGGGAACCGCGTCTCTCGTGTGGGTTTGTTGGTGAACTACTTGTGAAAAACTCCCGAGGTCACAGTGCAACGAGTGGATGTTATGCAACAAAGCTGTTCGATCAACTCTATTTATTAGCGACAGTTGATTAAAGAAATACTCCCCGGGATTTCAGAAACCCTTTATGTGGATCATGGATGTAAACGAAGGTTAGGAAATCGACGAGGCTGCCGTGTTGGGCTCTCAATTTGAAAGTTTACTTTTACTGGTTATTAAAAGGAAATTGAAAAATATTCTGCTACAAAATTGAACAAGAAAATAATTTTAAATATTTTTTCTAAACCTCAAGATATTTCTTTCTAAATTTTAGAATGTTTTCTGTGTTATTAACACAATAAATTTAAGTTTAGAAAGGGTCATTGGTAGTCCATGTCTAAATAATTATATTGGCATACAACATTGAACTAATTTCGACTTTTCTTCCATGAGTAAATTGAATCGCATGTTCTTTAAGCACGTGTTCTACGTTTAAGCATGTTGAACCGTGTTGTAGTGTATAACACACTTGTCTTCCACTGTTGGTGACAATGATTCAAATAATCCATATAGAATTTGCAATGCTGAACGAAGCTCTTATGCGGCCAATTTTCTCGGGGAACTCCCGTTCCCCCTACTTTTCATTATACTCTAATAGAAATTATGATCATGTACCCCTTACATCATTCACACATCTCCCGCCTTGGGGAAGTGCATGGACGTGCATCAGGTATCCTTGTATAGTTTTCGCCAAAAATTGTCTTCAGATAGATGATCATCCCTAATCTGTTCTTTAGTATACTTGGCAATTGTTCGGAGCCAAACCGGATGTTAGGTGTAACAGACGCCATATATCAGAAATACTATTTCCTTGTTCAAATTTCTATAAAATTAACCAATCATTTTACTTTTATTAGAGACATCTCATTTTTCTCACCGAAGGTAGACAAATTCAACAAAAATTGTGTCAAATAACTACAACATTCCTTTACTGAGATGGCAACCTACGAAAGTACAAAATTTTCTTTCATTTACAGAAAAGAGACAATGACCTTTGCGAGGATAATTAAGGAATGTGGTTTCATCGAGGCAATGGAATGACGAAGTGTAACTCAAATTTTGTTTTAATCATCTGCCACAGTCACCAAAAATTAGTCATCTGTCCGTGATGAAAGATTAATATATTATCGAAATTTATACTCGAGCATGGTATTCAAAGAATTGAAGTCGAAAGAGATTCGTAACATTTTCATGCGACTTAGCTCAGAACAAATTTTATTTAATTTATGATATTGCATACAAATCACATATTTATTACACAGTTTGATTCGTTGCATATGGATATCAAAATTTTTAATATATTCAGCATCACTGTCCTTAGTCATCGGGAAGTCACTGAGGTCCCATTGTAACATCGTTTTGTACATACACTCTCGAACAATATGTTCCACTATCTGTTTTTTTCAGCAACTCAATCGCATTGAAAAATCGGCACTTTCCCTATTAGTTTAAAGAGTCTAAACACTTGTCATGACCTCTGCAAATCCTGTTGATGGTTCGCCTCACAATCTGCGGTTGATCAAGTCAAGGTGGTTTCGTTGAGACACACGGGAGATTCCGACTGCACGGCATCTCTCCAGCCAAAGCTTTTTCCAGATGTATAGGCCCTTAAAGGCACATTCTACAAGATGTTTTGCTGTAAACAATGAAGGTTGCCTGAATTTCAATCTATTGCGCTCAAGGGCAGTTATTAGAACAGGCATGAGCGGTCTCGTCGCTCTGGTACTCTTGGACTAAGCCTCTGTTTCTATTCCGAACGAGAGGAAAGTGTCCTTAACTAAAGATTAGACCAGACCTCCTACTTGAATGGCAGTTTTTTTTCTGTTATAACAAAACACATACCACTCTGCAGGTTTTTGGTTCATTTCAGACCGTCTTCTGTAACTATTCTATGTTTTTAAATAAATAAATTTATTGTCAGAAATGCAGTTCAAACTGCGTATGACCACGTGGAGGACAATAAACTAATGTACTCTCCGGAAGCAAGCAAGGGACCATCCCATCATTTCCGATCAAGGGCCCTAAGGCAGAGGCGGATTGAAAAATTTAAACAAAAATTCCTAGATAAGATAAAAAGTTAGCTACGAGTTAAAATACTAATAGAATGTCTATATGTTTGTAATTTAACAAAAAAAATTATTCTACATGTACAAATTATTATCGAACTATAGATTATTCAGAATATAGTGTTTACAAATCATAAGAATTGAAGTAACACTAAATTCACTATTTCTTGTTTCAATAAACACGCCCTAGACAAAGCCTAGATAACCTGTATATCACCTCTACCCGAAGAAAAACAGGAGCAAACACCCGTTCAAGATGGGGCTATATAATTTATGTACACAACCGTGCCAAAGTTGAGTACACATAAAACTAAATTAATATGAATCATAAGACACAACAATTATTCAAGCAAATTGTTTTTGATATTGTTATCATTTATTTAAAAAGTACTACAGCAATGGCATGATAAAGTACAAGACGAATTTAACTTTTAATAAAATCAATAAATTCTTTTATATTGTAGAAGTACTGGTGCAGGAGGTAGTTTTTAACCGTGTTATTATTTGATAAAAAAGAGAGAATGTTATTTTTTGATAAAAAAATCTAGAAGACGCTTATGGAACAATTTCTCTAGGATTTTTGAGAAAGTGGGTAGTAGAGATATTGGTCGGTAATTTCCAATATTAAGTTTGTTTCCTTTCTTGTGTAAAGGTTTCACTTTAGCTCTCTTAAGGATGTTAGGAAACACCCCTTCTGATAAAGAACTATTAAAAATATTTATGAGTGGATTTAATATAACGTAGGACGAAAATTTAACAATAAACTCAGGTATATCATCTACGCCTGTTGAAAATTTTTTTAAAATGAGCTCCTGATTCTCAAGACTTCAACTGGCGTTAGTTTCAGATGTGAACATAGAATTGGGAACGTGGGTGGATATAATTGGAGGACATTGATTTGGATATATTGAGTTCATTATTTTACCTACTTCTGAGAAGTAAGAATTAAACAAATTTGCGATGTCCTGAGGATTTGATACGATTTTGCCATCGTTTACTAAGTAGATAAATATTTTCTTCGCGATTTTCAGAAGTTGACGTGTAATTTTTAACAATATTCCACATGGCTATCGTCCGGTTTTTCGATTTTAGTACCTGCTGTCGTTTTCCATAACTTTAGCTGCATATACTACTTTTCGAATAATAGTCTTATATTTGCGAAAATAATCATGGAATTCGGGTGGTTGGTTATAGAGTTTTGAAATATAATATAAACGGCGTTTGTTTTTTGAGGAAATTCTTAANTGTATTTTTTTGTGTTAATTAACTTGCGTTTTATGGGAAAACTAGAGTTGTAATGTTTTAGGAATGTTGAGATAAATACATTGAATTTGTCGTCGGTGTTTTGGCAATTGTAAACATCTTTCCATGTTTCTTCACGCAAATAATTTATAAATCTGGATTGATTTGTGTCATTTAACTCTCTTGAAAATTTGTAAAGGATTTTAAGTGGTTTTAGTTTATTACTTGAGCAAGGTGATCACTGTATCCGGCGATAAACACTTCAGAGAGATACGAGATTCCATTGTTGACTATGATTTCATCTAGCAATGTTTGAGATGAGCCGGAGAGGCGAGTGGGGTCGTTTATCGTAGTAATAAGGTTGAAGGAGTCGATAAGATTCTTGAATCGATTAACTGGTGAATGTGCAGAGTCGGATGTACTCAGGAAATCGATGTTGAAATCGCCACATATAACGATAGATTTAGTAGATTTATGTGTGATATGTTTTAAAACAATTTCGAAGTTCCGAAAAAATATGTCAAGATCTGATTGAGGAAGTCTATAAATACACAAAACTATAATACCGGTGTCCATCAGATTAACTGCAGAAAATTTGAACTCACTATCTACGCAGAAGTTCTCGTTGCCTGGCAGTGGGGAAGATAAAATATCATTACGGACGTAGATACACGTACCTCCGAGGGAACTTTTACCTTTAAAATTTTGCCGACAGTAAGAACTTGCTAAATAATAATTAGAAATAGCAGTATCACTGATGTTAGTTGAAAGCCAATATTGTGTGAGGCATAGCAAATCGAATGGATTTTCGTGTACCGGAATTTCAATGTCTGTCAATTTGTTTGAAATGGATTGGACATTATAATGAAATATAATTATTTTATTTTCGCAAAGAGTTTGTGATTCACGAGTAATGGAATCGAAGTTAGATTGTGGAGGGGAATTTGAAGTTGGTACATCTTCTAGTTCCGGATCAAGCCCGAACATTGCACCCGAACGCGATTGCCACCTTCGAGTACCACATCGTACTCCTGAGCGCAAGTTGTAACTGTGTAAGGGGGCGGCAAGAGATGGGGATGGAGGAATAGATGAGGACGTGGGAGATGAGGAAGCAGTAGGTGAAAGAAAGGGGGCAGGAGAAGAAATGGGTGTGGAGATAGGAGGAGGAGGAGGTGGTGCTGATGTAGGAGCAGAGGGAGATGGATCAGGAGGAGGAGATGAGGTAGGAGCAGGAGGAGGTGTAGGAGTGGGTAAAGGGGCAGGAGGATGATGTGAGGTCAGATGCGAACCTAGGAGAGAACCGAAGTGACTTTTCCCGGACGGTCTCAGATGTAAACCGTGCAGGGTTTTAAGCGCCAAAAGAGGTATATTGGGCACTGATGGTTAATTTAATGAGAAGATCTGCTTTTCAGGAGCGCCGATATCTTACTAAACTACTACTAATTGGCGGGGTACTTTCTTTATCTTTAATATTGAGACCGTGGATTGAATTGACTAATAATTCAATCACGCGTTCTCAAAATATTAACATAAAGAGCGTGGGTCAACATGGGAGTTCGCGGAAAGAGACTTGGGTGGTCTGAAGCTTGGCGGGGCGTGCGACATCAAAAACCCAGTAGAAAGTTTGGAAATACAAAAACGCAATAAAATCTATTATTTGAAAAAATCAAAAGGAATAGCGACAAGAACACATGTTTAGAGACAGACAAGTTTGAACTTGAATCTTTAGAAAAACGAGCGTCGAAATTCAGTACAAAAGAGAGCACCGAAAAAAAGAGCGGATGTCAGGGAATATTATTTCCCAAAGCAACGTGGGTGTACGTTTGCGGCAAACGTCCAAAAGCAAAAAAAGGTTCGCGACCCAGGTCTCTTGGGAGACATATATCCGAAATACAAGTCTCAACTGGAATCTTTAGAAATGTGTAATTTTGCGACATGGGTTCGGCAATACGAAAGAAAAAAGAAATTCAAAAGAACGTAATAAAATTTGGGGTCAAAAAGAAATGCCGACGCTCCGAACAAGTGCGAGCTAGGAAGGGACATGCCGCCTAGCAATAAAATAATAAAACCCTGGTCTTTAGAAGCATGCCGCCTGCACAGATAGAAAAAAAAAAAAAAAAAATGGCCGACAGACCTTCATCTCGAGGAAAGAATCTTGGAAGTAGAGAGAGAGTGGGGTGCACCCAATGAAATGTTAAGGGGGGAGGAGTCAACTGGAATGATTGGAAACATGAAAGTACAAAATGCATCTTTTCGGAAACTACCAATTAGAATTAAGAGGGGGGAAAAGAGCCGAGTTCGGGCAGTAGAAGCAAAGACTGTGAAGAGGGGGAACGTCACGTGACACAAAATTAGCTATAAAAAATTAGGGCACGGAGGCACAGAGATAGAGAGGAGAAAATTTTTGGCAGTGGGTAGTTGTGAAGGAGGAGATGAGAAAAATTTTGGGAGAGTGTATTTGTGACAGTTGAGATGTGAAACATTTTGAGACAGTGTAGTATTTGAACGTGAGACAGTGAAAAATTAGCATCAGTTAATTGTTGAGACCAGATGGTGAAAAAATTGCAACAATTCATCTGTTGAGTTAGACTGTGACGAATTTGAAGGAGTTCATCGTTGTTCGATTGCAGTGTGAAGATTGGCGATCGCTATTTGCTGAGACAGACAGTGATAAAATTGCAACAATTTATTTATCGAGTCAGCCAGGGAAAAATTTACGAGATTTTTTTTTGTGGAGTGAGGTCACAGAAAACGGGTGATTGAAATAGCCAATAATACTCGTACAGTGCGACTAATTAGGTCAAACGAGTGAGCGATTCGAACAATGCGAAGACGTAACATTTTAGGAGTTAATGAGCCAATAAAGGTCATTTCAGCCAATTAGCAAGTATCGTCATAGCTCAGACAATCGAAAGGAAGTGCCACTGTAACCCGTCAGAGCAGATGCGAGGCGCACTCATACAGTGAGTAGTTAGTAATATTAAATGTGGCTAAAGACGAAAGCAAATCAAGGCGAAGTGAGTCGGGAAACTCCAAAATGTGGCGGACATAGAAGGTGAATGGAATAAAAAAAAAAATCGCTTAAACAGGGAAATAAGGGGACGAACATTAATTTGGTACGAAGAACGAGTCGCTAAATCTTGAACACAAAATTGAACAGATCTTCATCTCGTCCGACATCACCAGACAGTTTGAGTAGTGTGTAAGAGTGTAGAAGGGAATTGTTTTGTTATTTTTGGCCTTGTGAACTATAAATTGTGACATAAATATCAGCAGGCCGTGTGCTACAATTAAAGTGATAAAGTGTAAGAAGGGTGTAAAGAACAGAGGAACCTCCAATTAAGAAGCAGAGTGGTGAGTACCATGTAAAGGAACGTTACCAGCGCAGTAGGCGAAGTTATGTGTAGTTATAATAATTTTCCAGTGTAGTGTATATTGTGTATTGAGTGGCAGTATGAGTAATAAAATGTTTTGTTCATTGCTCGAACACCAGATTGTTGTGTTTTCAGTGTGAGTGGCTCCCATAGAAGTGAGTATTCGGTTCCCTCCCCTTAGCAATTAAATAGAATTATTTTTAATTTTTGAAAAAAAATTTTTTTTTTACAACAATTAATTTTTTTTTATTGTTATTAGTTAATAACAAAGCAATAAAGTCACAATATATTACCATCGCCATATCTTTAATGCTTTTAGATGTATTGGTTTGTAATTTTATATGTAGGTATCCTTTAATGTTATCTACAGTCTCTCAGAGTATGCTGTAGCACCCCATTCCCCCTCGGAAACCCTTAGATTTTCATGGGTTGGAAACTTCTGAAAAATCGTGCGCAAAAAAGAAACACTTTTGGATGTCATAGGCTAGTCCCTCGGGAACAGGCTCAAAAACGTCCGCTCTGGAGAGAGAGATAAAAAATAATCTTTATTTGAAAATCACCCCTACTCCATTTATCACGCCGACATTGAGGGGAGAGAGTATACTCCTTCGTAATACATACTTTCATTCAAAGATAGCGCTTCAGTCAGCATAAGTACAAATCTGTACAATATTTCTCTGCACTCGACACAAATTTGCAGTAACATACTTATTTGTTTCGATTGAATAATGTTTATTTCAATGAGTTCCTTCGTTTGAGAGTTCGATAAGTTCTGATCACATACATTCAATGTTAATTGTAATAAATAGTTTTTCTGTGTAGACGCCAGAATTCATGAAATATTGTTTGCCACCAATCATGTGAACGGACTTCACGTTTCTTTTGTTTTCTTCTCGTTTAATACCACAGCCAATGTCAAGAACCTCTTTCTCTCCATCCGGGTATAGCTGCACGGAAACAATCGAAACAGACATTCCACCTCGGAAACATTTCCATAGAGCGAAGAATTTGTATAAGCCTTTAAATCAATTGAAATTCTAAAAGATCTCAATATTCTGTTTGTACTGAAAGATTTCAACACTACGTGAATTTCTCCCAGATTCAATATCGATTTTGCTTTAGGTCTTTTTCCGTTCGGATAAAACCAGATGGAGTGTGAGAGACCAGAAACTGCAATATTTTTTTCCTTCCCTCCTTGTTCTTTCGAGACTACCCGAGGATAACAAATTTTCACAGGACGAGTTTCAGGACGAAGATGTCCAATGACGGAATCTACTATGAAGTACATTTTGTAACATAATATCCTTATTCAGATCATTATTTTTAGTTTCACTTTGTTCATTACGAAGAAACACAATCATTAAACAGACACACTGTTAGTGGTGGATTATTGTGTTGCACGCATCTCTGTAGATTTGATTTCATTCGAAATTTCAAAGACACTCAAATTACGGCTAGGGCATTTTTTGTAACCGAGACAACAAAATGTTAATAAGAAAATACCTCATGATTTTTGTGATATCCTAAATAAAAGAAAAAGTCACCCAATGCATCACGAGAATAATAATAATGAAGATGAAATATCCATGTTCTTATTAATAATACAGTGCTATCGGGCAACGAAAACTATCTGCAAAACATTGACGAGTAATTTGCTCTGGGTAGCTACGACGAGGTGGCCGAGCGGTTAAGGCGTTGGACTGCTAATCCTATGTGCTCTGCACGCGCGGGTTCGAATCCCGTCCTCGTCGAAAATTTTCGGTACTGCAACATGAAATCATTTTCTGTTCCTGTTCACGATATTGACAATTTAGAGCTGGATTTCTTAACATTCATGTGTTAAGTAATGTGGACCAGTTTTTCATTAATAATTATTTCAGAAAGGTTGCAAACATTTGGAAAATATTCATATGGCGTTCCCTTTCGTACAACCTAAAGTTTAAATAATTATGATATAATTTTATTTTTTTAACGAATTTTAGGCTTCTTTTCGCATACTAGATTCACCGTACGCTGAACAAATAGCTATGGGTTATATGGAATATTTCTCTTGAGTAATTTTTTTCCTGTGTGGCAAATTTTCCTTATTTTTTTAAATTTATGAGTAAATTTTCCTGATTTACAATTAACAAATTTTTATTGTTGTTAAAAGCATGATTGTTCTTTAAAATGATTAGAAGAATTTAGTGGCGCTACTGGGAAATTATTTTAAGTGGTTAATATTCATTTTCTGGGAAAAAAATAATTATGATTTGCACAAAAAGACTCGTAAAAATTATGTACTAATGATGTTTTTCTTGTTTGAGACAAAGTATTTACGTTGTTACCTGAATAGTTTTTAATGAATGTATCATGAAATGTATTTTCGATCTATTGTATGGGCATTAATGAAGTTCTGAAAATCAGAAAACCTTTCCCAGAATTATAAATTACTCTGTGTGCCCACACATTTACAGAAATCATTTGATTGTAGACTCTCGCATCTTTATGGAGGTGAAATTATGACAGGTTGTTATCTGAATTTCCTTGAATATTTTCCTCATGAACTCGTGTTAGCAGAGACTAAAGTGGATGTATTCCTCCATGTTGTAATACGCAGCCTTTATTGATTTCTTGAAAGCAAAGTTATTTATTGTTTTTTATTTCAACTCTGTGCAGAGAGAAATTAGATCCGCGTACGATATGTGAGACAGTCTTCTTAACGAATTATGTAACGTAATAAAGAGAAACCTTGGAGTAAGTTTGAAATTACATTAGCATCCGCCCTCGAACTTAGGAAAGAGCATTGTAAAGGTGATACCAAGATCCTCCCGCTACATGTTTTGTAGGGATCTGCTTTAATTTGCTTTTTCCCGCGTCATCTGATATTTTAGTCTGTCGAGAACATAAATATTATGTGGCGCTATAAGAATGGAAAGAATGCTCTGAAATGTAATAACTTTTATTAAACCAAATATTTTGAAATATAAAATAAAAGACATGTAGTCATCTCTTTTGCCACACATGCTGAAAAAATTTGCAATATGGTACCTTTTCCACGATTGTGAAAATAATCAGATTGGGCATATCTAGTGAAATTACATTTATTTGCTATTTACCCCACTCCTGTGGTTCTTGTAAGAGAGAAATTTGACTCGCATCATCTTGAAACATTTGACGAATCATCTTTAAAACGGACAAGTGTCAGATTTCTCATTTATTTTGGAGGAAACTAACGTTTTGGGTAACGCACCTAAAGAGCCTTCATTGGGGCTGTGACCAGGACAATGAAGCAAGTTTGTTAAGTTTCAACCCTCCTTGTGACACAATTACTTAGTTCGAGAAGCAGTTGGCAAAAAGTCTCTCTGGAGGATACGATAGAAACCATATCATCCTGAGACCTCTTGCGGAAGAAAAAGATAGTAATTATTGATCAGTTCCCAACATTATAAATCCAAGTAACTGTATGAAACATCCTGTATTACACTCACGATTTTCAAAGTATCTTTCAGAATGAGTTATAGATGTTCAATTCATTTCCATAGAGTTTGCCTTTATGTACTGATAAAACTATGATGTAGTGGCCACCCTTCTTAAAAACTCGACAGATATTTTCTTTTGTAGTTACTGAAAATATTCAACAGTTTAAAATCAGTGATAAGGACTTCTGACTTAGAATACTGACGAATACACCTCTACCCAAGGTCTCGCTTTCTCGAAACAAATCAACCAAGTTTTTCTTTCTAAAAAATTACTCTTAGTTTCGAGAGAGGATATTTTTGAAAAGACTTCAGAGTGAGTAAAATTATTTTTAATTTTTAATTAGTAATTTATTAATTATTGGTCGCTATTTCCCGCCCCCAAGTAGTAGCATTCCATCTACAATATTTGTAACATCATTAGTCCTAAACAGAGCTAATTCTTCCTGTGTGAAGAGGGTGTACACTCTCGTCGAATAACAAATACATAATTTATATACATTGAGCCTTATATAATTCATTATATTTTCATAAAGAGGCAAAAACAGCATGCCTTCGAGGAGCTATCTGAAAGAAAGAAAGTAATCAATTGAGGTATTTTTCCGAATTCACTAGCGAGAAGTAGTCTGGTTGCACGTATAACAATTGTTATGACGAATAACACATGAAAGAATTTAAAATAAAATGTATTAAACAAAATGCGACCACTTCGTCAAAATAATTCGTAGAAGTTAAAATAAAAGTAAATGTCTATTGTAGAATGATGGCCTTGTCGTTTTCGTTGATCTTGCATCGATTCTGAGAAAGGAAAGGTGTGTCGGCGAAGTATTCTTGCGGATGACGACCTCGTATATCTGGCCATAAGTATTCGCAGCGTAGACTCGTACGCCTTCGTCGGAACCATTCTTGCTCCGTGCTGGCCCGAGTCTGTTCTGCCCTTCACAACCTCACGGCACGCCTTTTCAGGCGAACTGGAGCGGGCAAGGGAGGAGGTGGTGATAACCTTCGCTCTTCCGGTTGGCTGGTCGCTCGAGTGGGATTTCAAGTGTCGTGATGTCTGGTGGCGCGACAAAGCAACTGAGATGAGCTCAGTGATCTTGACCGTAATCAGGGGGCTTACCGGGGAGGGATCTAGGGAGCATGAAATTATAATTTCTGTTGAAAATTTTGGTTTTACAACACATATCATATTTATAAAATTTGATGATTTGATGTGTCAGAGTGAGATTGTGCCTTCAGGGGTGAGTTTGTGCAACGGAATAACCATAAACTGCTGCTATAAGTCAAACAATTAGGTTTAAGAATAACATATCAGAGCAGTAAACACACAAAAGCGTCAGTTCAAAGTAATAAGAACTATAATTAACAAATACATATGGAGAAATTGTCAAAAATTATTTGGCACAAACCCACCCCTGGTGGCATAATCTCACCCCGGTGGACGGTATTTTATTAAAAGATAATATTTATATTATTTTAATAGCATACATCAAATATATAATTAACACTTTATTAACGGTGACCAAATTTATTAACTGTTTAAAATGGCAAATACATATCGAAGGATAAGGATTTCGTGACCAAATTAGAATGTTTTAAAGATAAAAATCGAATAATTCGTGAAAATATATTTTAATGCAGAGATAATAAACAAACAACAAATATATGAAAGTTATACAATAACATCCCAATCAAGAGTTTTGTTTAGGATATATTCTTTAAAACAGTTGTCTTGAAGAGGTCTAATTCTTAATCCGAGTACCAATAAATAAACTCTCTTCTAGTGAGATAACAAACAGCTTGCAGCGTACATAGAGTCTACACAACATATGGAAGGAAAAAGACATCCTGTGAGTAGAAATCCGCTTGCCATCTATAGATTGCATGAAGCAAGTAGAAACGACAAATTTCTAACGACTCAAGACCGTTCCATCCTCCGGGAAGCAGATAAAGTTCCCGAAAAGAAAGACGTCGCCTATTGCGTCCTCACAACGCGTTAATGATATTGGAGGAAAGCCGTGAGTTCTGCTGTCGACAATGCGGTTAAGCTGTATTGCTAATACAGGTATTGCAGAGTTTAGCCTGCGTGGAACACGCCTGTTGTTAAGAGTCACTTCATCCAGTGCATGTAAAAGGCAGAAATTATAATACAAAGTATTACGTTTGCCCACAAAATGGAAATTTAGTGTGCGAAAAATTTTATCTACTAAGAGGTCAGATGAAAATATGTGGATAGATTCACCAGTGGAAGGGGCCTAATATGATGTGTAGTTGCGGATGCTACAACAATGTATTGGATATTCCTAAACTATTAATGTTTGCAATACAAAAATAATAACTATTGTACAATGATTTAAATATAATCCTACGAAAAGAATATTAGACGTAAAAATTATGATTTTGATTAAATACAATCTTCTCTGGGCAATTATTTTGTAAAATTATGATATTTATAAATTCTTATCAGTGAAAAATCTGCAGAAGAGGTAAGTCCAGAAGGCTACAATGATTTTTCATCATTCGGAATGAAGAAGGATTTAATAAGACGTATCAAATGACGACAATAACAGAATTAAGTTTGTTGGCCAGTCACAAGAAATTAAATTTATTGACGAGCATCTTCAAACAAATCTCAATTATGTAGCTAATGAAAAATAGGTTTTATTGTTACAATGAGCTCAGATAAGTTTAAAAAATAGTTTTAAAATTTTTTTACAATAATTTAACTTACACTTGAAATAATTATTCTTTACTCTTGAAATAATTATTCAACTAAACGTATCATCTTATTAATCACGGAAATAGTTGCAAACAACATTCTGTAGATGAGATCTATATTTATTTAATTATACTTTTTCATAATAATACTTTCTTGAGGATTGTAAACATTTTGAAACTAATTTTCCCAATTGTATTCGAGTTTTCTATGAAGAGATGAAAAAGTAAGATTAAACATTTCTAAACTCTATAATTTTTCATATTCACATATTGACAATAGTAGTAATTTCTCCTACATAAAACTTGTACAGATTGTGCACGCATCAATATCAATATGATAATGAATAATCATAGAGGATTATATAATAAATCTGTTCCCTCCCTCGCTAAATTTCATAAAGTACAATTTAATGATTGTTTTAAAGTGTTAGAAACTCTTCCTTAACATTTCCAACAAATGATATAATATTTAGATTTTTATATTGTTCTTGCTATCAAATTTAATTAGATCTGAAATTTCGAATAAAACTAAACATTACTTATTGCAATCTTCTTCATTTTGGTCATACAATTTTTCTACGAAATAACAATCCTGAAAGAATTTCCATGATAATTAGGTATAATCAGTAGTGTGTCAGCATATTTCATAAATCTATATAATCTTAGTAAAATTTACGAAAGATACTCATCCTTCCTAATAATCCAATGAATTTACTAGGACATGTTTATTGCATGATAAATTGAAAGGCGTTTCTATGTTGCTCATTGTTTTATTGGTATGCAACATAGAAACGCCTTTCAATTTATCATGCTTTGATAATGTTGCTAAAGCTCCACAATTACCAAGGACATGTTTATTGTTTGACATAAATAACGAGACACGAGAAAAACATATCCTCTTAACAAATCATAAATCTTTCTTTAAAATACCTTCATAGCTTCATAAGGTTTATTCAAGCAAATTAAATTTAATAGAAAAGAATCACCATTCATCAGTTTTGCAAGGAAAATACTTCGTATGGGAAGTTCGACAGTCGGAAGCAAAATGAAAGATTCAAATGTTTCAATTTTAAAGTGTCTCGTTTTTCATGACCCCTTCTATCTCTATTGCATTAAAGTTAATGGTAATAATTTTTTAATTCAGGTAAATTGGATGGTATAATATTCTTTGATCATGAAGTGTATTTGATCTCCGGCTGTCTGCAGCACGGATCGCGCGGCGAGGTGACTGTCGAGATCCACTCGTCGACGTCCGGCGCCGCACCGTTGGCGGCGGGCGGTGGTCGCGCCAGCAGCGGCACCGGTGGCGGCACCAGCACCGCCAGCATCCCCTCCTCCGGCAGCGGCCGCCTCAGCTTCGCCAGCACCAGCAGCGGGAGTTCAATCGCCAGCAGCGACTGCCCCCTTGTTCCAGCCGCGCAGCACGCTCGCAAGGGCACCGCGCGCGTCTACATTCAGGATGAACTCTCAGGGTAAGCACCTCATGCATAATCCTTCTTGCGAAAGGAGTCTTCTTTCCAGCCCTTTTTCTCATGTGGGGAAAGAATTGAAGGAGTTCATTGTAACCAACTTGTACTCTACCTTTACTACATTTGGGAAGAGGATAATTATGAATGGTGAAGGTAAGGGAAGCAAAAGGCGAGTACGTGAATGTAAATGAAGAAACGAGAAACCAATGAATGAATGAGTGAATGAACGAACGAACGAACGACAAAGCAGAGAGGACGCATGTAATGCAAAAACAATCACTCTAGCAAACTCATCCTTGCCCGACTTTCGGAAGTAGAATGTTTAAAGTATGATGTAATATCTCTTCTTATATTGCTACCAGGTGACTTAACACGTTAATGTGTAGTTCTTAGATCAGTATAGGATAATATTAAGTATTTTATGAGGATTAGGTGCTTAGTTCATGTGATTCTGGTACCATGATCAAAACTGGGTCAAGTTGTAGTTCCGCTTTTGCAACAAGAGATAATGTCAACGCTGACAGAGGGTTTCCGATTTTTCCTTTTTTTTCTTGGATTAATGATCGTGCAGAGTCCTAAATTAAAGGGCCATGGACTGCAATTTTTCTTCATCCATGCTCCTCTTAGCTTCGTATAAAAATCCAAACAGAGGGTCTTGCAATATATCACCAAATGCTACCAAACATCATGGGGCCAATGAAATTTATAATCAATGAAGGTTGAAGCACAGTATTACTTATCACATTAAACGAGGTTATGAAGTTTTTTCGTTTCGAATCGTTTGCTGTAAAGCAGTCCTAAACATTCACATAGGAATCAACATAAATAAAACCGCATACTGGTGACTTTCTGTCCTTGATAGAAAGTCGCTAAGTCATTTCTGTCGCAGCGATAATGTTTCTTCGGTGTGCACAGTGCCATAGAACTCCCATCTTTTCCGGGTCGAGGCGATAGTTGGTCGTTTTCCCTTCTCAGTTATCAGTATGCATGGTCCCATGCGACAGAAATGTGGTTGCGACTTTATAAATGAGGTTTGGAGCTTTATTCTCATAGCCTCAAATTTCTACAGACGGCTGCGCTCTCACATCCTAAGAAATGTGAATCAGGCAGTTTGGCTTTTTTTCCCGACTGCGGTGAAGCCCGGAAGGAAGGTTATGTGTTTGACATGTATGTATGTTCGTTCCTATGTTCTCTCGTAATGACTTAATGATGAACCGATTTTGATAAACTATACGTCGTTAAATTCGTCTTAATGGTGCAAATACAGTATTAAACTAAAAATCTGGAAATGAAAAAGTAATTTAAAACACTAAGAACCCCGACTGCGGCACAAAAAACTAAAGTTCAACATTAACTTATTTTATTTTCTGAAAAACAAAATCACAAGCTGAAAAATCTAAGATTGGATGACGTATGACCGTGGAGACAAAACATGTCTTTTTAAATAATGTATTGTGAAACTTGTCACTAAAACACGATAAATTATGCTGTATAAAATACAAATTTTAAATAAAAGGAAACTTGTCAGCAGGCGGGATCCATTATACTTCTATAGATTTTATATGCAAATGGGTCCCGCATGCTTCCAAGTTTCCTTCAGTTTAAAATTTGTATTGTATACAACATAATACAACGTGACAAGTTTCACAGTACGTTATTTAAAAAGACATTTTTTGTCTCCACGGTCATACGTCATCCAATCTTAGATTTTTCAGCATGTGTTTTTGCTTTCCAGAAAATAAAATAAATTAATGTTGAACTTTAGTTTTTTTGTGCCGCAGTCGGGGTTCTTAGTTGTTTTAATTATTTTTCTATTCTTCCGCGTGCTGGATAGCTAGTAAATCTTTGGTAGAAACCTTCTAAATATGAAAACGCAAAACTGAATAATTTTCCAAAATGTAAACATGTATAAAAATAAACAAAATGTTGAAAATTAATAATTCTGCTTCAGTAAGTTGTATTGTGTTGAAACTCAGATGTTTCAAGGTGAGATATGTAGTCTTAAAACTTATGAAATAATGATCATTTTAACGATCAATGTCATTGTTAAAATTCATATTACCGATGTGCATTATGTTTTTTTGGGAATGCTATAGTATAGTAGTACGTCATATATCCTTATATCTGAGTAAGCAAGGAAGTTGAAGCAGTCCTCCTGTTACCATACTACTCTATTACTCCGTCAGTCCGATCCAACATTCGAAAAGACTTGAATACTGATGACGTAAAGAGTCGGGAAATCGGAATTAAATTCGATATCTTATTGAAGAAAAGAATCTTTCCGATGCGTCAAGTAGAGGGCAACCTTCAGTTGTAGTATCCTTTAGATCATCAATTATGGTTTATAGGAAATTGAATACGAGAATAGCTCGAAGCGCACGCAAGTTAATTTGTCACAGCTTGTGAATTCTAAATCTGAGACGCTACTCACTGGATTACATTCGTGCAACTATTTCCACGCCGTACATAAAATCAAATTTTATTTCAGTAGTTTCTATTTCACTTCCTGAAATACAACATATTAATGACCTAGCAGTAACTGATTTATACTTTTACTCGTAATTATCCTTGAAATATCCTATGAAATACTCTCTCACAATTGATTCTGGGATATTCCGCTATGCTTGTCTGACACACGTCTCCCCCTTAACCCCTTACCTGTTGTGCACCTCCCCGCATTAACTTTGCAAATCAATTACCGCCGCATGTTCCCTCCATTAAACAGTCTTGTTTCTTCCGCGACTGCCTCCCTGCAAGGCACCGCCACAAACTAGTTTACGATGGTATTAAGAAGGTTTTCCAGTTCATCCACGTCAAATCCTTTCCACAAAATCTGTCCTGATTATACAAATTAACCAAATAATTGATAGTATTTTCAAATATTTTATTTTAATTTTTAAGGAATCATAGTAATTTTTAAACATTCTTCTATTAAATTAACCGCTTTGTATTGTATTCTTATCCGTTGTTCAATGAATCGTCATAAGAATGCAACTGCAAAACTATATCAAATCCAAATTAATAGACATTTCACTGTTTACAACTATAAGTTTGATCATAATTTACAACAATTTAAAGTACATTTGGGAGATGATTTTATTTGACGAATATTAAAAAAGCGTTTTGATTATTCTTCGTTCATTTGGCGGATTATTTTGCAATATTTGTATGCGAGATTTTATTCCGTAAACAAAAAACTTTAAACATAAACAAAGAAATAAAATATTCATCTTCATATTTCTAGGAACAAAGGAGTGTATGAACAAGAGAAAAATTCACTACATCAGATCATGAATAATATGTGCTCTTGAATGTATGTGCCCCTTTTCACTGGCCTATACACCAACAGATACCTTACGACGCAGACAACAAACTAATCTTCCTCCTAATGCGAAACCTCGTCGACGGGGATGGTTCGAGCTCCTCGGTCACCGTCTTGTTTGGTTTACTATAAATTGGGGGTAAATTCACACGCGTTGAATCAAGGAACGAAGAATGAAGTAAATAGCTTCTTTTTTTCTCCAAAATGTACATATTTTGCTCAAAATTTACTTTGATCGAAATGGTAAAATAGGCCTACTTTTGAGCTGAAAGCGTTTCAAAACATTTATGCAGAGTTTCTTCAAGTCAATCTAACTTTCCACCCACTTAATCTCCTCCTATCTTTAAATACTTGTAAAACTCATAAGTACCCTTTTCACTTCAAGGAAAGAATATCGAATATCATGTTTGTTAGTGTCTCCTATGCAAATACTTTCAGCTGCTTGCATTGAAATTGCATTTCAGCTCCAATGCGGGAAAACAGTATAAATGTTTTATTATTATATATATTTTTCATGCTCAGTAAAAAGGCACAATAAGAAATTTTTGTATAAATTAAGCTTATTTTATAGATAATTTTTGTCCTTGTCGTCTTGGCTTACGGATATTTTCCACGTCATTTGTCGCAAATGGCCTGAAGAAGATAACAGAATTGTAGTCAAAACGTTGGTTCTTCGACAAATGACGTGGCAAACAAGCCAAGACTACATGGACACCGGGCACGGAAGTCTAAGACGGATTTACATCTTGTTTGAAATAAGAAATTAAACAAACATAATTGTAATATTTTGTACATAATATGTGTACTGGTGTAATTGATGGTAACTTAAAAATTAGGGTTGGCGAATAGATTATTTCTTTCTTCGTGAGTTCTGAAATATCATTGGTCAAGGAAGCCCTGAAAATTGGTACGTTGTGCAGTGTTCACCATCATTTAATTGATTTTTTATATGCATTCATCAGTCAACATACATTCTTTATAACTACATTATAATTTCAATTCAATGTAATCAAAGTTGAAATTTAATTGTTGGTTGCCGTTCAATCTCTAAATACTGCTGCAAATTTTTGAAGATAATATAATTACAAATACCAATGATACATGATTCTTTCTTCAATACATCGTTAAGTATTGTTACGTATCTCTACAATTTGTTTTCAAATATTAGTTAACTATTTATTAGCGTGGGTACCGCTTCCTCTAAAATATCTTTAATAATTGTGTGCTCCGGTGTACAGATGGATGTAATGAAATATCGCCTGTTTCCACGATTAATTATGTGCACACATAAAACTTTCCCCTCTGCAATACGTGACGAGCTCATTTTATCCCGCTCAACGAACATTTCTGGCTTCACTTCCCGCATTCAGCGTCGCCCTCACAAACATGCACACCGACATGCGTTAATATTTCGTCTTCGTTTTCACCCGTAAAAAAATAATAAACTGAATATAAGTCATTAATTGGTTTGCAAACAAAGTGGAGAATAAACACACACACTGAAGAGGTATAATGAAGGTATATGATAACTTCTGCCTCTTTTTTTATTGGGGCTTTACGGCTCGCCGATATCGAGGTCATTAGGACCCTAACATTTTTGTACAGGTAGGGAAAATGCAGTTATGCACTAGGGAAAGCAAACATGACTCTCCCCGTTTGTGGGACTCGCCGAATGACTCGACCACACACACTAAAATCCTCCTGAAATACCCTATATCTAAACACTAAGAAAACAGGAAAAGGCAGACAACAGTTACCTAAAACATTATATAATATGAAAACAAAGAAAGATGTAAATTTAAAGAAAAAAGAAAAGATAGGAGGGTGTAAATTCTAACCCTCCCGAGAAGTGTGAGGAGTCCCGGTTCATTTATGGATTTAAGTCATGACATACAAATAACGATCAGATACCGTGCCAAAGGCCACATTCCTGAAGGTATCTAAAAAGGCATATCAAAGTCGGATCACTTTGCCCAAGCATAACGTCCAATCCGTTGGGTAGATAGTCTCCGTCGGGTGGTACTATATTTGAGACACTCCAAAAGAAAGTGTTCCACAGTAAGTGTTCTGTTGCAAGTCTCGCAGATGGGAGGGGGTTCACCGCGTAAGAGATGACCATGGGTAAAATAGCTGTGGCCAATACGAAGACGTGTGAGGATCACTTCTTCACGCCTGTTCGCACGTCTGCCCCTTCGATTAGCGCAGGAGATCAAGAATCATTTTTTCCAACTGTCTCAAGATATTCGTAAGAAATAGATATCAATAAAATGGACTTTTACACAACGTTTTTTAAACAAATCTAATTTTCTTTATATTATAAAGCATAAACACCAAACCATTTATTTCTACTTATAAACATGTGATTGAGGCCAGGTACCGAATTGCAGAGATACATGAACATTGACTTAAATTTGAGCGAAATGTATGCTAACACAAAGAACGTTTTAAGAATATGAATTGTTAATAGACACGAGTAAAATATGATTGGAAACTAAACCGACGAGCCGCTTATATATACCTAACAAAGCACCGTCTCGCTGCTCGCTGAGCTCCAGCCACTGGCACTGCCAAGGAAGCTCATGGGAACTGACACAATTACCAGATAGGGTATTTCGTACCTCAGCTGACGCGGACTCGACATGTTGTTGGGAAAGAGATCTTTCCGACACCAACGTGTACGCTCAGAGAACAAATCGCGCCTTAAATTCGCGACAGAGGCTGCATCTACCGTCACGAATCATCCAAATCTAGTCACAACCGGTTTGATACCTAAAGCTTTGCTTGTAATTAAATGTTTTTCTTCTTATTTTTCTTTAGAAAATAGCAATAAAAAGATATTTGAGTTTAAAAAATATGACGCTAATTTTCTTAATTAACCTCTTCAATAGGATTTGTAAATAAAATTCAGTTTATCTGTGGTGTCAAACGGTCTCTTTTGTTCACCCTGCTCTGTGATATCAGCGTTTCTGGTAAGACCTCCGGTTCAATTCTAGACTCATCATTTTCACCGGTTCGAGGTTACCACAAGACTGTTCATTGTAATTGAGAGAAACAGGTGTTTCGTGATCAAATGTTAATTCTTTATCACAAAAGCTAGTCTCTTTTAATTGTTCGTAGGGTGATATCGCCGTTGGGAGTGCTGCTGGAATGGGAGGCGGAGGACGAGGATGACGAAGATGAAGCGACGGGAGATGCCGACGACGGCGAAGACACCACACCGTCCCCGCGCCGCGCACCTTCCACCGATTGGACGCAGCTCGAATCCAGCCTCGATTTCTGGCGTCACGAGCATATCCGCCGCCCATTCACCCGCGATGAAGATGAGCGCCGCAGTAAAGTCCGCTACAACGACACCGGCAGTCTGGAGGAGGTAAGATTCTTTCATACATTGCTTTCTATCTCCATTCTTGGGCATTGTTCGACTACTCACTTTGACACTGCTGAGGGTACTGTTCCACTAGCTGAATTTTACTGCTGTTTCTAGCAGCATTTTACTGCCCGACAAAATGGGATCGTTCTACTATAATAACTTCACGCAGATGAAAATTGCGATAGGCTAGGAATTGAATCAGGGACTTCCTGCTTAGATCCAGGGGTGTCTACTACATCACCTGTTCACCTTCCACAACAAACACCATGTCCTGATCTCATTCTCCGGAAAGAAATATATGCACAACATTCCATTACCTGTCGGTAGGACCTAGCAATAAATTACCGCTAGTGAAACCGCTTCCGTCCAACTGCGCGTTTTCCAAGTCTGGATAGTGCGGAACAGCAGTAAAATGCAAGTTTTAAATTGTAGTAAAATACACCTAAGGGAACAGTATCTAGTCCTAGAGATTTTAAGACTTACTTGATTTATGTACGAGAGCAGCTTTTCAGTGATATACAGACAACATTTTAGAGTGTATACAATGTAACTAAAGATAATAATAGAAAGCAAAGTAAATAATAAATGAAACAATTTAAAATCAACCTAAATTTCGGAATATAAATTATGTATTTAAAATGGATGGGATGTGATTAAACACGAGTAGTCGAAGCGAAGAGGCAGATGGCGGATACTTTCGTTAGAGCACGTTTTAAATTGTTGATTTACTATGTAGGTCTATTTTTCTTTCTATGACCCCCTTTTCTTGCACTTAATATATTTTCATTTAACTGAAGAAGGGACGACCGATGAAAGAAATGACTCCCAAAATAAATGGTGTAATTCCAACTATAATTTTTAACGCGGTTTAATGAGTTTGCACTAACACCACGACAAATACGACAAATTAACTAATATTCAGTAATTAAATAGTCTCAAAATAGTCGATCACTTGGAATAATAATGATAATTCACGGTAAGGTGAGCAAAAGACCATCCAATCATTTGGTCTACAGATTCACGTTTACTGGTGAAAAGATAGGGTGTGGAAAGAACTGCAGGGAGTTTGTTCGCGACTGAGAAAATATCGTGTGGGTTAACTCAACTAATTTGAAAATACATTTCACAATTTGGAAACTTAAAGGTAGAGGACCAAACACCATGAAGAAAAATAGTGATTATACAAATATACGATAACTGTTCCCTTACCTGTCAACTATTTCTATTTAAGTACTCATATGTAAGTAACAGCAAGTGAAACAAAATTTGTAATAGAAATGGGATGTAAGAAATCTACTAACACGCGCGCTTTTGTGAAACTCTCACGTTTCTCTTTCTTATTGTTTTATTTTTCTTCTTATAGGTTAACATGGAGCAAATGGTGGAATATTATGTAGATGACGACTTATCCCTGTCTCCTGATGTTGACCACGAAAATTTGAAGGTATGTCTGATATCTTCCTTCATCACGTTGTTAACCATTTGCTTTCTCTCTTTACACTTCACAAGAAAAATTATACACTGCAGAAACGCCTAAAAGCGAAAGGATAAACGCATTTCTTTCATTACTATCTATTATGATTTTACTAACATCAAAATATTGAGTTATTGCAAAATGTTACTTCGGTGAAATGCATACTGATTGACATTGGAGATATTTCCTTTTCACGAAAATCCGTATCAATGCAAATTGGAGTTATGGCGATATGAAAAATTTTGAAGTTTGGAGTTTATTTACTTTCTCTCTTCTACTTCATGATAACTCCACTTATTGTACTTAATGGACAATTAGTTTGCAAACAAAACATGTACTTCAACCTAACTGTTTATTCCTTCAATTTTAAAAGAAAACATGAAAATTTCCAAACTTCAGAGATCAAGTCGTTGATGAGTTCACTCAGTGTGATTTAACTCATACTTGGAAGGGGAGTTGATTATATAATTGATTTTTTTTTCATAAATATGATAACGTCCGCGTCTTGCCCCTGCGTAGATGCAGTACCGCCAGATCTGGGAACTGCGCGCTACCTTGGAGGAAGATGAGGAGCTGTCGGACGCTGCGAGGCCGCTTTCGACTGAGGAGGAAGCATCCAAGAACTCGGATGAGGAAGTGGAAGAGGGCCTGGATGCGGAATCGCAGATCAGCCGCTCCTCTCCGGATCAATCTCCTGGTACGCCTCTGCATATCACCCACTCTTATGCCGGCACTTCGGCGTTGCACATTTGTGTATTTACCTACACGGCCAAGTGTAGATGAGCTATTTGTCTGTATTCGATGTATTTGCTCCACTGTGGCAAATACGCGAACACCTCTATACGTTCCCTTGTTTTTAGTCGCACGTCAAAGGACTCAAACAAGACAAATATTCGCGAGAACCGTCCACACTTGGTTTGCCGTGTTTCGCTCAGTAGAGCACGTGTGATCGAGATTAGTTGATATTCTGGTTTTTTAACCTATATTTTGACTTTTCGTATTCTACAATTCCTTTAATATGGACTGGAACATTTATATGGGCTGGCAAAACGAAACAGTATAAATATTTCTTGTACTATATCAAAAACATCCCGTCTGTTATTGGTATAAGAAAACATATTTGGCTTTATTAAGTTATTTGCGTATTCGGACCATGTGAGGATGGCATGTTTGTGATATTTGTGAATACGTCCAATATTTTGCCAAATACATGGAATACGCTACACAAATACCTCGACTCCAAGTGAAGTGCCAGCATTAGATACAATGAACCCCCATGAAATTCGTTTCATGAACCCAAACTCATTTAAATACATTGGCACGTGCACACCGAGTTTTATGCAACACACGTTTCATGAGAAGCGCAAATTTTTTTCAATGAAACGCTTTTCATGCAACGCAGCGATTGTATCCTGGCCCGGGTTTTTCTCCGTTTTTCCTTTGGGTAGAGGCGGATTTCTTATACAGGTTCTCTAGGCTTTGTCTAGGGGCGTGTTTATTGTAACAATAAATCGTGAATTTAGTGTTTTTTCAACTCTTATGATTTTTAAACACTATACTCAGAATAATCTATAGTTCGATAATAACTTGTACATGTAAATTTACAAACATATTTGCGTTAAATTACAAACATATTGACATTATATATGTATTATAACTCGCAGCTAACTTTTTATCTTATCTAGGAACTTTTGCTGAAATTTTTGAATCCGCCTCTGCCTTAGGGCCCTTGATCGGAATTGATGGGATGGTCCCTTGCTTGCTTCCGGAGAGTAAATTAGTTTATTGTCCTCCACGTGGTCATACGCAGTCTGTACTGTTTTTTGACAATAAATTTATTATTATTTATTATTTTAGTTTGAGTGAGAAATAGCGACTTCAATTAAAGATGCAAATGAACTTTGGAAGCTAGAATTCAGCTCAAATATAGCAACAAGAGGCGGTGGCGAAGTATCCGTGATAGTACGAGTAGAATAAAGAGAAATTTTGTTTTCACATAACCAGCGACCGCACACGGATCGCTGATATTCCGAGAGAAAATTTTTGTAGTTCTCAGAGATATCTTGGCATCAATTTAAACTTTTATTAATTATAAAATAGGAAATTACATGATAGAACGTGGGGTCTAATGATATCGGGTTTCATCGGTATGCACTTATAAATCGCGTTTCATCGGTGTGCAATGCGCCTTATTCTCTCTTTCATTCGCTAGAAATGAGTTGCCTCGTAATTATTGTCAAATTCCATAGTAATTTTCAACATGTGTTTGTGTTTACTTTAAATCCGTTCTTTAAATTGTTCAATTGTTATTTAGTATGATTGTGAGAATCAAGCTCCTTTAAGGTCGTTCTACCGGATAATGTTAGTCAAATCATTGGAAAGTCTATTTTTTTAAATATTTATGCTACTTTGCGCGATATTTTTATGAAAATAATAAAAATGAATAACGATCTAATTTGTAGAAAAGAGTTATTTATAAAGATAGTCATACAAGACAATGGATTATTTTTAACGAGACCTCACTTGGCTATTTATAAGTAGTATGACCTGCCACCAAGATTATTTAGGCCAGTAAAAGTAGATCAAAAAAGGGGAGTTTTATGACATTTTCGCTTCGCCACATCTTTCTTCACTCTCAATGTGTATAGTTGTCGAATTACTTTAAATTTCATTCTGAATAGCATTCAAATGTAATATTTTATTGTATTTTTCTCACTTCCTTAAACATATTTATTATATTTATGCAATTGAACATTTAATTTACCTCCGCTATGTATTACAAGGAACGCGACTTCAATTCTTGAAACACGCCATTTATCTCAATTTTAGCATTGCTTTCTAAATTTTCGCTTAAACAATTTTTCTATTAGTCAATTAGTTCTACATTCAACATGACACTTTTCCACTGAGTACAATTCTATAGGATATACTAATAGTAAATAAAGAAAACATGTGAGGAAGGTGCAAGAGCAGTCAGCAGCACCATTAAATGTGTCCTCACCTACGATAACCACCCTCTCATAAATCTGGGCCAGTTCAGTGGCTGTTGAGACGATATGTGTGTCGGCATCCTCACTTGCCGGTTTCACAGTGAAACTGTCTTCTAATAGTTTCACGCGCAGTATGGTAATTAGTCGTTGTTTGTTGCTATTATTTGATAAGTATTGCTTCTTCCGGTATTGTGGATGTCATCGACTCAACAAATGCAACAGTTGCGGCAGACAATTTTTGCGGAGCAGGTGCTCGACTGTTTTGTTGCTCTTGGCATCGGTATCATCAGGGTAGCCAATCAAAGACAATGGTTGTTCCTTCATATTTATAATAGTTTCCCATATATTGCACATATTTCGAAAGGACTGCAGAAAATGTTTCATTCACAGCCACTTCACAACAAAATAAAAACTGACTCTGTCAGTGAAGTCGACATATTCAGTCACAGGAAGAACAGATCATAGAAGACTGATTTCCTCTTTTTCGCATTGCACTTTCGTCGAACACGGTCTATGAATAAAGAGCAAATAAATGATTTTTGTTGGAGATCTCAAACAATTCAACAAACATGTTCTGTTCATCCTACCTACCCTCTGCGGCCACTGGGTCAGAAACGAGACGGATTCGTGTCAGACCTTCATTTTTCGTTTCAGCAGCAATTATGAGGGAATCCTTGAATTCTACAGTTTCGGTACGATAAAGTCTCTCCTCTGTTTTTATTTTTTTATTTTCCCTTTTCTCGAATTCAGGTGAAGCGTGTAAATCACATATTACATAGTTAAGCTTAAAATCAAATGCAGGACCACTAGACCTCAGAGCACGATTCCCATTTTCACCGTGCACTCTTCCCTTCCCCTTCAAATAAAGCTTCCTGCATCTTTCATGTACTGTGATTGAGTGGAGTCCGTCTAGTTTTTCATGTTAATTCTTCTTGCTAATTTCAATGAATATTTGAATACATCTCTTAATATTTGTTGATTCATTCACAAACAAACTTCTATCATAAATGAAACTCTTTTCCATGCTCATCCATAAATAAGAAAAGACAGTCAAGAATGTAGCGAAGCGAAAATGTCATAAAACTCCTTTTTCGCACATATGCCTCGACAAAACCCTAAAATTAAGCAAATATGGCGATTTTTGAATTTAATATTTAATGCTCTACAAGTCTTTTTGTCAAAGTATTTTTACTGGAGCGCTCATTGCGAAGTTTGAGAGGTTTGAAAATGACAATTACAACTTTTTCCGCTAAGATGCTAAAAGTTGGTGTTTTTTGATCGGCCATTGCTGTAAACCGGTGAACTAAATTTAATGTTTGAGGTTTTATTTGACGCAACATTTTATGCTCTTTAATTTTAAATAGAGTACACTTTTCTGTGCGATGCTTTCTTTCCGAGATAGAAGCAAAAAAAACTGAAAAAAGTGCAAAAATTTCGTTGTTTTTTGGCTGCCAAAAGTTATACACACCTCCTGAAGTGGTGCAAACTCAAATTCCGTGTATTTGGGACCAAGTGAAGATATTAAGACGATTAACTGCAAGTGAAGATATTAAGACGATTAACTGCTTTGCCCGAATTTATTCCATCAAAAACTCTCCTCAGTTTCATTAGTAGTCGTAATAAATAATGACTACGGATTCAAAACGAGTAATTTTTAATCACACTCCAAAATTGAAAACACTATTGAATTCAAAATAGTATCACTCACTATGGAACTTCTTGTACCGTTGGAAGTGAGTGAATGAGTGTCGAGGCATTCTCGTGACAATGGCGGACAGCTGTTCCAGTCTAAAACCACGACCAGGACGCGGCAAAATGACATATATCTTTTCAGAATGCCCGACTCCCTCTATGAAAATTTATTTTTAAAATTAATATAGACTAGTGACTATATTCTTAAAGAAAATACTGCTTTTTAAAATATTTGGAAAGTAATTTATTTTTTTGGAAATAAGTTCATTTCTCATAAGAGACAATGTTTTTAATCCGGTTATTAAATAGCATATCTCTCGAAAATTGCCGACAAGGAGCGTTTTAAAATTGATGAAAGCATGTATTACTGTCCGTAAACAAAATTTAAGACCTTTAAAATATTTAATTCTCCATCGGTAGAACGACCTTAAGACAAGTGAAAATGACTCTTCGTGTTCAGCGAGAGAAATATGACATGGTCTCGCTCTTGATCTCAATATACTAGCAAAGTGTCAACTACAATCAACTCACTGAAAACTGTAGTAGTCAACGAGATATCTTGTATAAACTATTGAAAAATTCTTACTAGATGCCCTCAAAAAATACTTAGGTAATGAATGACGGTTGGTGGAGTAAATGCTACTTGGAAATTTCATAACTTTTGAAATTTACCTGGCACGTATTTCAGCAGCGCTGGATCTCCGTTCGCTGATCTTGCATCGAATATTTTAATATTACATAACTTTTTCCATTATTGAATAATGGATAAATGTGTAAAGGTATCCCGGGAAATGAACCGTGCACATATGTAAGCAATACAGTGTAAAATAACACATATATGAAATGAGTGCAAACATTATCTTAATTTGGTTCAAGAATTAAAACGAGAACTCTCATAAATATTTGTAAAACACGAGTTATTAAATAAAGCTGTGTAATTTATCTCCTTGCACAGACGAATAATTTGTACGTCCTATTCCACATTAATTTCATTCTATTTATCCCGATAAATTCATAATGGAAAAGTGGAAAGGAAATGAGACAAGTATCTCCGTCAGATAGGTTCTACTTTCGCCGTTTCTCCCGCTCATCGTAGAACTTAATGAAGTACTCGCAATGCACGCCATACGAATACTTTCCTCTGTCATTCGTAGTAACAGAAGCTAGGTTTCTTTATGTATGATATAACAGGAATCATAGTAAGAAAATAAATTTTCTGAGTACTTGAATCTAGTATTCCATCCAATTTGGAATGCCAGGCATTACTATCTTCATTTTTCATAAACAGTTCTGGTACTTTAATGAGAAAGTCAAATTACCTAGATTTTTTCCTGGACTCGCCTTGAGGTTGAAGCTTACTTTTCCTGGTGAAACCCATTACTCATGTCAATTTAACCTTTAACCTTTAACGAGATATTCATATCAATATTAATGTACGATACAAAAGAATAGAAATGGGAATGACTTTGCAGTGAGAAGCGTCGTTTTAGTTCTGTCCTGGAATCATTCTATCTACAATATTAATACTTCAACAAATTGTTAAAATATTTTTATGACAAAAAATATATTTGAACAAATCACTCCAAAAAAACAGAAAAATTACTTACATAAATGATTTAGAAATATTATCTTGCAACATTGATGTTTTTTGTAATATTTTAAATTGTCTTACTTGAACAATTTGTATGATATTACAAATATGTATATTTCACATTTTATGTGTTCATAATTGGCTAATATTTTATAGAGTATGAATGATTTTCTCGGACGAATTTGAGAGTTGAACGAACCTTATCTCGCGACAGAGAGATGGGTCAATAATGGGAGATATGAAAACTTTCCTGTATTAGGACAACATGGAATTGTAATGATGATAGCCAGGGGAAAAACATGAGGATGGATACGTCGCGTAGCTAATTAAAGAAATGTACAATGTTTTCTTTATCACGGTAATTTCGGTTGATACCTATTATACAATTCTAACTAAACGCATAAAACAACTCGTAGTACATCTTATCTTGTAGTTTTATCATTATAATTTCAGTCCCGAATTTAACTAAAAACTTTCATTTATCGTGATATGAAATACTTAGGTTTCATTAAAATAATTGAATATAATGAAATAGGTGAAACTTTAAACAACTATGTTAAATTCGGAGAAAGAACGAGAACTAAGAAACACAGTTCTTTCAAGGAAATTTGCTACAGAATTTCGTAAATTCTTTATTTGCTCTAGAATTAAAACACAATGAATAGAAAAAGTTTGTGACAGATCAGGTAAGACTCGAACATGTGTCTCTAGATTTGCCCGGCACTGCGTTTTACGAACTAAATAACTGATGTCTGATAGGTGTTTGAGTATAGGTAATAAATAAAACTATATCATACTCAAAAACCAAATGTCAGTATGAATAACGGGGTCAAATATACAGAAAGTTTTTAATTAAATAACTGACACGGTGATATGTGTTTGGTGTTTGATTTCTGACACATTAATTTCTATTTAAGACTTAGCATTAATTATTTGCATAGTTCCTGATACCCAAGGATGTCAGCGTAGCTCAGCACTAAGATACTGGCTGAACGTCTAGGGTTAATATATCGGTGAGGTCATAAGATTTGTCTCTTCTCTCAACGTCCAGACTGCCTCTCAATCCTACTCAGTAATAAATGTTGTGTCGATCCCGAGGGACAAATATACTGGAGTGTAAAACTGGCCACGTAATTGCGAAGCTCTACCCTCCACCAACGCCATGGCATGGACCTTAGGGCATGTTGCGGGATGATGTGATTTTTTTTTTCTGACGTATGGGTGTAGTTGTTGTTTGATATGAGAAACCGTATGTCCTAATCTCTTAACCTTCCGCAGAAGTGGAATTTCCGACGTCTCACACGACATCCTTCGAGTCCAACACGGAATCGCTGCTGGAGGAAGTTTGCTGCGGCCGCTGGGTAGCGACGACTGGCAGTGGTGCGGCGTTACAGTTGCCTACGTACGAGACTCGCCGCCAGACGTTCCGCAACGTGCTGGGCTGGCGTCTACACCGTCTGGAAGCGCGGCGGTACGCGGCCGCGATGGCTGCAGCGACTGGTTGCCAACCCTCTGTCGAGGACACCAGCTTCGACTCGGTGGATACGGTCGACACGGAAGGTTCTTCCACAGACGCCAGTCGCCTCGAGCAGGAACAGGCGAGTAATGTGCCACAACATTTCAAAAAGTGCATCTCAATCACAAAAACATATTTGTACTCTTATCTTCTGTTACTGTTTTCACAACTTGTTGGATTCAGGTGTGCTAGGTATACCAAGCATCCTCACGTCAAGCGATAGCACCATTTAAAAACCTTCTGACTATTCTACCCATGTTAATGATGGCTGCTTGTAGTAATGTAATATAAATGGTTTTTGGAAGTTAAAGTCGATGATGCAGACTGCAAGGAATGACTCCAGAGGAGGATAGGACTATTATCATCATTCTTTTTTCGTTCTCGAACAACGGTGTCGAGAGTTCGGTATGCCACTCTCTTAAACGTTGCAACCAATATCATAAGGAACAGAGTCGATAATCTTCGTAGTTTCTTATAGAACCTTGCGTAAGATGTTCAACATACATCGTAGTGCAGTTTCTTGTACTTTCCAATCTTTCAGCCTACTTGGAAGTTTTGCCTGGTTGAAGTCTAACTATCTAGAGATATCCCCGAGATTACCAATAAAGATTGATATAATTTCAGTTTTAACATTCCACATTCGATCAATTTCAATTGACAAGTTCTTATCTTTTAATTTCTTCTCTGCATTTTTAACAACCACGTTTTCGATATATGAGATACTAACATTAATGATGTAGCAAAACTTCTTCCCTTTTGCTTCATTAAATTTCTGGACATTGTAGTATTAATAATAATCATTTTCTTTTTTGGAAAACTAATGGATGACAAATATTTGTTGGCTTGTTGGCTCTGTTTTATTTCCCCTCCTCAATACACAATTCCGAAGACTTTCGTTGTTCTCACATAGCACGCAATAGCATTCTGCAAATAATGTTTAATTTATGAATTTGATATGTTATTATGATAGGTTTTGGAATTAGTCACATTTATAAAGATTCAAAACGATTATTAAAATTGTGAGTTTATTTTTATCAGTTTTTCACGGAGAGATATGCTGTACATAGAAACATGAGAAATGGTTGGTTCTACTACATTTTTTAATTATACCCATAAAAAATTACAGTTCTTGCAAAATCAAAATCATAAACGTGATAAAGTTAATCGTGGAAGACACAGTTGGGAAACAGAAAATTTAACATTATAGATTATTCTATTTTTGGCCAGTTAGAATACAATTTACGCACTAGAAATATAGTGTATGTTCAAATAATGGTATGTGATAATAAGTCCTGCAATGTTTTCGGTATCCAAATAAAATATTCTAAATAGTCGTGAAAATTATAATTCCTCTCTTAAACAGGATCACACATGGGATAAAAATACAGTCAACTTCATAAAAATAAAATATTTTTTTAATTAATCAGGTTATTGTAAACATTTAATATTTATACTACAAGTGCCTGCGAACTCAGAAAACCAATATTTTAGCCTTGTTCAAAGAAATTTACACTTGTTCTAGCTTTTCTCATTGTTATTTCAACTGGTACCTCTCCAATAAAAGCAAGTGTATTTCTCAGATCCATATGTTACTATTGACAATTTTCTTGTTTTTAAAAAACTTGAGTTTCCGAGAAGCACGTACTTATCTCAACCGGCTAAACCACTTTACTGTGGTTACCATACCTCCTTGGCTGAGAACGCGTTGCTCTGCACCATTTGTGGTAGATTGCATCGTTTGTTCCATTGTCCGTTTAATTAGGGATGTGAGTCGCCCCTGCACTTGGATGCTGTGAATTGTGCTATTGTGGAAGCAAAGCCAATTGCGTTTGTTCATTGGCGTGGCGAGACAAGTAGGTCAAACCACCACTTACGCCTTCGATTGGCTTGCCAGGTAATAACAAAGATATTAGGAGAACATGGCGATTACATTAAACTGAACACCTGCTCAACGGAACTGACTTAACTTTATATAGATAATTGCAGTGGTGTATTGCTAAATAAAAAAGTACCGGTACGTCGATCCTTCAAGTATTAGAAATTGGTATAGAGGAATCATTAAATAAAAAATTGGATAAATATAAACAATACTTTTTACATTTTATTATAATAATTTTTAAACAATTACATATTTTAATTTTCCTATTTATTAATAAATATTTATATTTTATTTTTACCAAAATTCCCACAAGGGATCATGTACATAATTTTTCGTGCATGATTTTCTCGTTTGTGGACCTTCTGCAGATCTGTGACTACGTAACCAAGTTTTAACATACGAATTCATTGAAAACAATACGTCAATACAACAATGTAATTGTGTTACTTTTCTGAATTGTTTTGTAGTCAAGGTCATACTTAGTTCTGATAAATTAAATTTACAATGTATGCGTTTCAAAAAATTCCCCGGAACGCGTTCCCTTAAAAAGGAAGTGAGGAAACATCGTCCCACTGCGTTCCACCCCCAATACACCACTGGATAATAGAATCATCGTTCAAAATTTAACTCTGAAATAGAGAGAGCAGAAAAAATTTATTTTCCACCATTAATTGACGTTATCTTACTACGTGCAGACAAATAAATATGAATACGAATAACAGCATGAGGCACTAAGTCGAGAGGGGATTAACACATAATTTTCACACTAATACTGTTATGTTTATTACTTATGCTAATTTACATCTTACTATAGACTTACGTGACCCACAAGCAATGAACAAGTTGAACTACCGGTTTTTACGGTAAACTTTCGGACGGATAATTGTATAGATTTGATTAATACTAACATTTTCGTGCATACAAAATTTTCTCATAATTTTAACAGCACAAAATACATTACTTGATTGGTAAATTATATCCTCTTAGTAAAAGCACTTAAGTAATTACTCTGTTCGCGTAATCTCCGTCAGCTCTCAGAGTGCAGAACGATACAAACATGATTCATAAACAAATATTGATGTTGCATCGTCTACGCTCAGGTGAAAATTGCAACTGATCGGAACGCAGGTTAACCGGAACATCCAGGTGGATGTCGGGTACGGGTTTTGGGAGTCGAGGCGGATGGTGCAGTGGAAGCACGCCTGCAGCCGTAGTAGGAATCCCGGGTTCGAGTCCCAGTCAGTCGCAATTTTCACCCAGCCGTAGTCGATACTAATTTCCCTCCCCAAGTAGGTACTTGGATGATGTGAATTAAAAGCTATTGCTATTGTTTGTAAACGAAAAACTACCAACAATATATTTTTCCAATTTTCATAGGTCTTACTGATTTAAATATATTAGGTAACATGTTGACATGGTGACATAAATAATACATTTATTGTGAATTTAAATGACCACGATAACATAAAGTAAATGAAAAACAAAATATAAAAAACATTTTGAGGGAAAAGGAAGAAAGAAATAAGATACCTGCGTCTACGGAAAGTCAGGTGCCAATTTCAGTTTATTTATTTATTTCATATCTTATGGCGAGGTTCAAACCGTGAGGCCTGCTCTTCCATCTAATCGTGACTTGGGATGGGAATGAGGAAGGAGAAGTGCTTTGTGTTTCGAACACTTTCGAGCTCTTATATCTGAAAGCAGCCAAATTTCAAGAAGACACGACTAAATAAGGAATTATCTAACATAAGTCAGCACTAATTATGAGTTTTACTGTTTTTGTTCAGAAACTTAACTCTGACTACTGTCTGTTTGTGACTTTTGACGCGGTGATCTCACTACTTTTTACGGTTAACCGGTTAGGTACTAGTACTTTTTCTTTCTTGAAGGGATATTCTTTTCTTGAAGCGTAGTCATACCCGAATTCCTATTATAATGCTTTCAGGTCCCGTTTTTTTCTCTCCACGGAGATAATTTGAGCCATTAAGATTTTATGGTCAAGAACAGCCTTTTTTTGGATTTAAAAAATTAAGAAACTGAACTCTGACTCGGATTTTGTCGTTTTACCAAGAATTTCAATTAGTCAGATATTTCGGCATAGAATACCATTCTTGTTTGCAGATTCCATTTCTCTATAAATCTTTCTTCTATGTTGGATTCGAGGAGCAAAAGTGCATTAATTTCCCAATATGACATTTCTGTTATTATTGCTATTTATTGTGACAAACAAATTAGTACCGCTTTATGCTCAGTACATAACTTCGGATCAATATTTACATCTCATACTTTTTCCAGCGGATCGTTTATTGCATATAATCGGCAAATTCTTGTACCAATCCTCTGCTTTACAAACGTAAATTTTATGTCTCTTTCTCTCTCCCCGTCCCTTGAACTCATTGATTCACGATTTTTTTCAACTTTCTTGAATTCGTGAGTTTTTCAACACAATATTTCCCGAATTGAAATCCCTTCTTAATATCATATAACATGCACCATCAGACTAGCAATGGTATCAAAGAAGAATATATTTCTCTCTCTTCTTATATTCTTTCCAGTGGGTGTATTAATCCGTTGACTTAGAACATGATTCCACGCCTTGGCGGGAGTAGGATTCCATTGCACTCCCACGACCACCTTCACAAGCGTTTCAGATGGATTAAAACCACACCTAAAACAAAAATCCGTAAAGCTAATGCCCTGCACAATTAATACGTATATATAGTATTTCATTAGCTTGCGCTTATCCTTTGGCATTTCCTTCTTAGTGGATGACTACATTTCTCTAATTTTCAATTGATGTTACACAACTTGATATATCGTTTGTTTCTTTAAATATTTCTTTTAGAAGATTCTGACGTTTTCAACTTCACATTTCTCTTCAGTTAATTCTAATATTGGTACTATTTCTTGAAGGTTTTAACAAATACTTACACTATTTCTAAAGCATAAACTTTATTTTCTGAGAATTATAAACAATTGAGATTTTGCTTCATGAACTTTATCAGGTTACTGCAAACTATTTATTGTTACTCCCATAATATTTTTTTTTACTTTTGCGCATTGACTTTGGTATTCTTTTTTGTTTGTTATCTTAACTTTTCATTTTTTCCTACCAGCGAACTACGACTCGGTCTCAGGAGAAACAAGGACTGTTATATCCCATATATGCATGTTATACCCCATTTCGTAAATTTTTACGTAAATCGAGAAATTGAACAAACATGTCAAATCCTTTGGATTAAATGAACATATCTTTTATCAAACTTCGTATCCAAACCCAAAGTCTGTTTATAATGGTTTAAGGTTAATTTGATGCTTGTCTATGAATTTTTTCAGAAACGTTGCTTATTATTATCCTCATTCTAAAATAATTAATTAGAATTTGCCTTAAAACTGATTTATAATATCTTTGAAAGTGAGATACGCTGAAATTGCTTAATAAATTATATTGATTCCACAAAAGGTCCATTTCAACCTCATTACTGATTTAGTTTGACTCAGCATACGTGATAATTTTAACGAACGCGATAAACCATTTAATTTTTTTTTAAATTGTATTGATTTCCTCTAAGAAATTTCAGATAGTTGACACTATCAGTTTCTTTCTTCTTAATTGGTATTATATTTGCAGATAGTACTCTTCGCGCTTCCACATAAAGGTTACATTCATAGTACAGCAATGAAATGTTCATTACTGTATTTCTAATTTTTCTCGAACAAACGACAGTAAAAAAAGTTTTGCAAGTGGCGATCTACATGTCCTTTGTGAGATTCAGATTTGTACTGGATAGATCAGAATCTCTTACCTTGTTCTACAATACACAAATTATGCATAAATATATTCATAATTTCCCTTCATGACTCAATAGCTGGTTATTTCAGTCCAAACTTTTCAACGAAACAATAGCTGCAATAATAGTGCGGTGCGTTAATAAAAAATTATTTGTACACGAGGTAAACTGCTTTCCTCGTCAACCAAAGCCAAAGTAATCACTTAAATGACTATTCGATAATGCAAATAAAGTAGATACTATTGATTGTGTAATATCAAAGAAACCACTAAACTGCTGGTTTACAACACAATAAAGCCACCAATCGTGTCTTGTATTTTCTTCACCTCTACTTCACTTTGCTGACCGTACACAATCGATGTATTCGAGGGTTGAAAATAACCAGTATGTTTACCGGAGCAGAGACAAATAATGTCTTAATGAAGAACAACTTGATGGAAGAATAAAGAAATAACTCTCTATGTAATAATTAAAAATTGAATCATTTAATATCCGTCAGTGAAGTGACTTCTTTATATAATATTTTCTTAAATAAATATTCAATCAAAAGATGACTTTTCTATTGGCTTGGAGCATTTTGTAGGGTGGACCCGGGACAGTTGATATAGGATTATTTTTACTTGAGTCCTAGCAATATCCATGTAGACGTTCTATCCGGTCTCTATCTCAACGAACAGACAAAAATTTCATAATTATAACAGTGATACGAAATGTTACAAAATTACGAATAAAACCGTCCAAAGTACTGTTTTTTATTTTTAAACAATTTCTAATAGACAATGTATTAGTTTAAGTTTTCTGTATTTTTCGGAGAAACACCCCAAAACCATTTCTGCAGTAATGTTGTTTTTTCACATATTCATTTCTGATGCGTAGAAGTGAAGTATTGGAGAACCTTTCGTAGGCTATTGTGTTTCTCTGCCATGTCTTTACTCTCCTCATGGCTGAAGAAAATGTTCTTAATGCAAATTTCTGGGACGGGCTCTAGAACTGTCTTGAGTGGACACGGTCCCCCGTCGCCCCTCTAGTTACGCGAATGGACTTTTCATACGATAGGAGGAAAAAATAACTAAGCTAGATTGTTTCACAAGAAATTTTTTGTATTTTTTTTTTTGGAAATATACTAGCAATTTATCCTCCATGTATCCTCTTCCGCACCTCTTTTGTGGCCATCCCCGACTTGGATTGCCAATCCACAGGATTCAGAGATGTAACTCTACACGTATTTCTCCGTGTTGCAGGCGACGACAAGCTTCGAGAGCACCATAGACCACACGCAGATGACAGATGACAGCGCGGGAGACGCTAGCCATCGCCTTCAGCAGCTGCGCGCTGACAGCGGCTACCGCAGCCTGGAGCAAGCGCCCGCGCCTGCGTCCGCCGTTCTCACGCACGCGCCGCCTCGCCTCAGCATACGGCAGCTGCCCGTAGCGGACAGCACGGAGCTGGAATTGATACGGGATCCTCGGCCTCCGCGCCTTCCTTCTCTGGGAGACAGTGGCTCGGCTGATGGCGGCAAGGTACCTTGAAATACGCTACGACGACGTATCACTCATTATAACGAGGTGGCTGACTTCCCCTATATAAGTGGCTGAAGATTTTCAGGTTATTTATCAAGACTCTGGCACTGTTATCAAATGAATACTATTCATAACAAACCTAGTACCTTTTCATTGATGAAATCCATCTGTCAGCCTTACGGCTCTACAAAGTGGTTGAATAGTTTCCCGTTATCCAGGAGAAATACATGGGCGGGGGAAACCATTCGGCACATCTCATGATTCAGATAAAGTGTATAACTTGTATCACTCTCACGGTCAGGGTTGCGATAAAAGAGCATTGTAGCCAGAGATGAAGTGTATATACTTGCGGAATAAATATGTGAAAGAAAGGTCACTATGTTTATCTGATGTCGGAAAATCGGGAGAAGGAAATGTGTGTGGGGAATCGAATACGAATGAATATTGGGGTGTGTGCGCCTAGATGATAGTAAACCGGACAGAGGACGTTAGGAAGGTTAAAAAAGAAATCATTGGAGAGTTTGAGAATGGTTCGTGCTATTGGAAGAATACTTCATCTATACACGAAGCCATCTTACTTTTCCTCGAAAAATTCAACTTAAGAAAAAAAACATGAACGGAAACGCAATGTGTTTATTAGTTTATTGTATATTAGTCGCAGTAAATTACTTTATTCTCCTCACTGTGATCATACGCAGTTTATAACACCTCACTTGACAATACATTATTTATTTATTGTCAGTCTAACGAGTTTGGTGTTGGTATAGAACCCTGTACTCAATGTAGCCAACGCTTTTACGTCGCCATCGTCCATAAGAGTAATGATAAGAGTACCTCGCGTTCTGTTGGCAAGACATTCGAACTTGAATCCATAACCAACATCTGACACCAATTCAACTCCCTTGCTCTTGTGGCGCTGTTCTTTACTTTCTGCATCGAGCGTGTGGAACGAATATTACCTTGTGTCTTTGTTTGTATTTCTTTAAAGCAAATAGTCGCTTTTGTGACTACTATTAGTATTTATTTGGACATTACTTAAATTCTTTGTGACCACGCTTTTCCTGAATTTTTTCTAGCACGCTCTACTTGAAATTCTCGGGAAGTTATCAGTAAAACATGAAAGTAAATTCACTTGGTGCATGATTTTGAGTAGTAAGGTTGCTTCATGATTCGTAAGTAAAATATGTAGGGAAACGCTTTAACCTCACATTATCAGCTGATGGGAATGACATAGTGGACCGCTACCTGCACGCGAGTGAGTTTCTAGCATTTGTTTCGTGGAGGTTGGCAATTTGTGCAAGGCAGTCATATTGAATAATTTTAGGCACAGAATTATGACTTTGAGTATAGTACTATTCATAACTAGGCTGCATATTTTCAGCCTTATGATTAAAAGGTCCACATTTTACGCATGATAGGGTTTTATTTTATGAAGTGGCTGATCAAAGAGCCATAGAAAGACCCTTTTAAAAGAACCCGAAAGCATTCAGTCTTTTACAAGAATTGAAGCTTCTTAAAGTGAATTTTCAATGGAAAATCATTCTCACGGTCTGGGTTGCGATAAAAGAGCATTGCAGCCAGAAAATAATTTCAAGCGGAACTTATATTGACACGACTTCGAGGGACAACTCTGGCAGTCGGGTGGGTACGGGATAGCTCAGATATGAGGTAAAATCTGACCGTGATGGATTTCCTACTTGGAGATTCGTGACGTCCTCAACACAAAGTAAAACACCACTGTTAATTAAACTGCTGCGAAATTGAACCCCTTAATAGCGACATGCATAATGTGGGTAAATTCCCATGTGACTCCTACTCCTGCGAGCAAGTGGTTCTACCAGTTTGCAAATATATCATGCCTAATGGGCACATAGGGCCCCCGCAGTCCGTCCGTCCGTCCGTCCGTCGACGTGGCGGTTTGTCATAGCAAGTGATTAGTCGATCATACCAAAAGGTTTATCGACTGATCAGACGTCCAGGAGACAGCGTGTCAAGTGGCTGGGTTGTCCCGCAGTAATGGCGGAGTATGGTGGGTGAAAGAAAGAAGACCCAGGGGCGACAACAACTACCTCTTTCACCGTCGTCGGTCCCAGAGGTCTGTAGTACTCGTATTCATACCAGAAGTATTGTCCGAAATGGGCCGGCGAAGGGACATCCTCAAATGGAGGGGGGATCTTTACTTCAAACTCGGAACTGTTGCACGTGGACGCGACTTTTAGAAGAATTTCCACTCGTAGAAAGAATATTGTTCGCATGTGTATGTAAAGAAAATTTGCTGGAACTGATGGCACGACTGCGGTAGAGCTGCCATTCGTAGGATGACGTAGGCTATCTAGAACAGTGGCGCATCCGACCTACCTAAGTGGCGCTGATCGAGAGGCCCTGAACAAGACGAAAATTAAAGTAATTTTGAGTAAAGAAATAATTAATGAATAACAATTGGTAGTTTACAAATAATTTGAGAACATAATAAGTGGTTATTACAAGTAATTTGAGAGTACAATTACGCAAATGTCACCACGTAACAAAATACACAATTTTTACTGGATCTTAATGTAATTTGGCGATAAACTTCTGTTCACCTTTCACTACAAGCTAGCTTTTATTTAACTTCACCTGGTAGTTGATTCGTCAGTATGGTTGGACCAAATCTTGCAACCAGTTCCCCTCAACCGATTGAGCTGAAATTTAGCACACACATGAATCCAATGAAAATGCAATATTATGATGTCAAATACAATACTTTTTGAAAGTTTTTTTCATTACAATTTTTTTCCCCAGATAACTTGCGACCACAATTTTATGTATGTTATAGGGATTTAACATGTCTTTCTTCACGTTGTCTTTAATACATATAAGCCCCCTTTCGTTGTCATGGGTATTGCGTTTCCCCATCATGAGCATCGGTGCCTCCGTACCTTGCCAACGGTAACAAATCTCATCTACATCTTTGCCAATCTTTTTTAGATACAATTTGAAGTCTCCATGGCATGTTAGAAATTCCTTCAAAACCATACTTTCCTGAAATTACTTTTTGTTCTTCATTCGAAACATCATCTCGTCAATACACTTACACGTTTCCCTGCCTTTTGCACCGAAGTCCCATCACTTCCGCCATCCTTCTAACAGCTCTTGCGTTATTTTCTTTCTTCCCTTCTTATCATCTCTCGTTATCTTCATCTCACAGGTAGCGCGTCTCGCACTCGGCGTGGCGGAGGAGGAACTGGACGAGGGTGTGGCCGGCCTGACGTCACCGCCAGGGGAAGCCCTGCCACTGCAACCTCCACTACCACCCCAGCCACTGGGGGCGAGTGAGCGCCGTCGCACCTGCACGCGCTCCGCTTCCAAGAAGCGCCGCGAATTCGGAGGCGGGCACGGAGCAGTGACGGCGCTAGCCTGGGACGCAGAGCCGCCTCCGCCACCGTCGTCCTCGCAGCCGCTGCTGCACCGCTGCCACGCCGTGCACACGCGTGACTACAGCGTGGACGAGAAGTCGGACGCACTCTTCCGCGAATTCAGTCGCTGTGAGCCGATGCCCGGAGACTCGCTCAGGCCGCGCCTCTCCGCTGCCGCCCACCGTCGCCACCATCAACATCACCGTCACACGCACCTCTCCGCGTCCGCTTACCCCTACGCGCGGAAGGCTGCCGCCGCCTCCCTCGCCGCAGCAGCCGCCGCCGCCGCCGTCCCGTCACCCACGCTCGCCGCCGCCGTCGCTGACAAAGCGCTCGTCTTGCCACCCGGACCTGGAATCGCCGCAGACACGACCACCGCCGCCGCCGCCTCTTCGATGGTGCCCGTTATCCGCGTGGCTCCTGACGACGCCCCCGAACGCATGTTTTAAGCGCCGCTGTTTGATCACGCGTCTGCCTCTATATCCGCCCCCTGCGAAGCTGAGTGAGTCGATTCATTCGTCTCCGGAGATGGATCGTTAAGGGGTTGAGGTCGCGAATGTGTGCACTGGGGAGAGACCTCCATTTCTTAGCCTGCCGAAAAGCCAATGCGTAAGGAGAGTTTGTAATTCTATACTGAAGCAGCCTTCGTTACTCCTCGACTTTCGGAAAAGTATTTGGGTGACTGATACCCTCTTTTCCCTAAACAACGAAAAGGTAGCTGAGTGGGTGAGTTTCTTTAGATTCTTCATGTGCAGATAAATTACGATCCACAATTATTCGATTACCTCCCGAAAGAAGTGACTTGAAAGACGATGAGACTTTAAATCAATGGGCAATATTCCAGAGAGGTCATTACAATCAACTCTAGCTGATCGCATGTGAAACCTTCGCCAACCACATGACACAGTCATGAGATCCGACGTTCTCGAGTTTCAGGTATTCCGAAACGGAGAACGTGAACAAGGGCATTGCCAAGAAGGGGTCGGGAAGGGCTCTAACACCCCCAAACCCTTCTGAATATTGAAAACATTGAAATGTTTTTTAAATAAAGAAAAATTCGTATGAATTTCTTTCAAATTTTTCGAGCGTTAATCGTACACATGGTCAACAAAGACACGTGCGAATCTAACACATTTTATTAATTTGTTATGTCTAATTGTAAATAAAGTATGTGTGGTAATATTGCCGCCAGTGCAGCAAATTGTCAAATTACCGTTTCACAAACATAGAAAACTCCTAGATTGCGGTGAACCTCACCGCCAGGTAACAGATTAATTATGTTACGTTGAATGAATGTTACGTTGAAGGTCCCGGATTCGAACCCCGGTCCCGTGTCCCATTTTCATTGAACGTAACATAAATTACCGTTTGTAGTTTATGTAGATAGGAAAGTGTATGGCGAGCTCCTCAAGCACTAAAAACTTTATTAGACGTTTTCGTCGCGTTTCCGGGCACTTCTTGTGTAAGTGAGATGCTTCTACCTAACCCCCTAATAGACTAAAACCTTGCCCTCGCTTGCTCAAAATTCTGGCTATGCCCTTGACCGTGAGCCATGACTGATGAGCACCAACATTTAATATTTTCATATTTATTGAGAATATTTTGCTAGATGATTGTTCTTAGTTGCTTTCACGGATTCATATGCTGAAATAATTTTTCATGTTTTTACAGTTTTTTAGTGTTTCATGCTAGTTTCTTCACTTCGAACATTATATGCAATAATTTGTTTGCTTATCTGCTGAGGAGGGAATATAATGACTGGTGCATTTGGCTCACGAAGCTAAATTAAAAACGGTGCCAGAAACCTTTTCGTAATGGCTTTGCATGTTGGATAAACAACATGCTGAGGATTTTTTTCATTTGTCGCTTCTAGAATAAATTTTTTCAAAATATCAATGCTTGAATGTTATTTTTTTCCGGTTACGTGAAAAGATATTGAAATAATGTCAAATAAGAATTGTTTTCTAGCTAAAGCGTCGTATTCTAGCTAAAGAGATGGCAATTTGCGTGAAGTTTCAATGGAACACCTTCGTGAAATCCTAGAAATTGAATTAATTAGTTGTCAAAATAGTACACGATTCAGAAGAAGAAATATAACAATTTAGCCTCTTGAAGTGCAAGCAAGGGACCATCCCTGCATTAGCTTTAGAGTACCTGAGAAGAGGAGAAAAAGAAGGGAAGGAGATGAGGATCAAGGAGTCACATTAATGTAAATAGAAAAGACAATAAGATATAATTTAATATTGACTTCATTGTCTTCTAACGAATCATTGATAAGAGTGGAAATATTAGTTTCAATACCTATGGAATACAGAATTTTGTTACATTCTGGATCAATAATTTAGTAAATTTTTATGTATAAAATTAGGAATGAAATATTAAATTCTTAGTAAAGAAAGTCCATTAAATCAATGGATTATCTCATGTATTTCTTTTTGCTAATGATACATAATTTCGATTGAAATCTTGAAAGCAAATGGTGCTGCGCATATTTGCCCGAATTTCATGAAATTTAATGGAATGTGTTGCATTACTAGGAAATCTCAAAAAAGTGGACCAATATTGTTACTAGAAAACCATCACTGCATTAATTTTGTTGTGACTCATTATCACAGGACAAGCTTCGCTAAGCTTGTTTCATTTTTATGCAGGGCAATGCAATATTACATTTTTATTAGTTTTATATCAATGGAGCTTCACAAATTGCCGTTTCTATCCTTTAAATGTTAGCGAAGAAAGCATGAAACAGAGTCGCAAAATTACTAAATCTTAGTGACTCAAAACAGCTACCAATGAAATTTATTTTTAACATACGTCAAAAAGAGAAGGACGAAGGACTTGGTATGCTTCGTGAGAAGGTCCAAAAGAACCCAATTTGAGATTGCCCAATATGAGGTTGCTGAAGAGCTAACTCTCTTCATGAAGCAGGCGAAGAGATGGTCTCCTCTCAGACTATGGCTTTCGCCACCCGGCTCTTGGTCGTAGCAGTGGTGGTATGGCACCGGAACGCCGTTCCAGCACTGGTTTTCGGAATATTTTTTATTCTATTTCGATATCTACGTAAGAGTTTATTTTATGCGACGTTAAAAGAAAATGAATTTGAGAAACCAATATCAAGTTGAATACAGCAAGAAACATGCATAGTTAAAATTCTACGCTACGTTTTGTCATAATTACCAGCACAAAAATGTGTCAGTTTTAGATTCCAATACTACTCAAATATGGACACTGATTTTAATTTTATTTCGAGGGTCAAGAGAGCCATACCAGATATTACATGTGATGAATATTCACAATTCAAAAAAAGATATAAGATTTTTAAAAAATACAGGCCCAAGTATAAATATATCTTTTTTTAGGTTACAAAAACGGTGAAGTTCTAACATCGAAAATCGAATACAGAAAGCGTTAAAATGTATAAATTAGCACATCAATTTTCAAAATTTTCCGGGGGGACCCCTTTTGTTGTAAAGTATGGGAAATTCAGCGTTCCGGCACTGCCAAATTCGCCATGACACCACTGCGTCGTAGGTCAGTCCGGGATGCGGGCCATTCACGGATTTTGCGTAGGTAGAAAATGCATTTAGATTAGAGACGGCAGGACTGCTAGCTCCTCGCCTTGAGCTACGTGGACTTCCGCGGTAGCTGGTTTAAGGTGCTGGTCCACGCGTCATTGGCGAGCAACACGAAACGACTTGCAACGACAAACCAAACGTTTAGTCTTAACATAAGTAGTGGATTCAGACTAAGTTATTCGAATTCCTTAAGTTGTCTTCTTCTCAATTTCTTTGTATGTGAAGTAAGGTATGCATTAAATATACCTTGCATTATAAAAACCTGCATAGAAAAAAATAACTGTAACACCTTTGAGAGGAAATTAATACTTTTCAACATTCTAACCCTTCTAAGATTCAACTTAGAGATGATGGAACGACATGTACTTTAAAATGTCTTTAGCAAGTTGTGAATTTAATTGTCGTTTTATAGTATGTTTTGTGTATTGTGAATCTGAGATCATATGTGAGACTGAACTTGTGCACATCATGTGTCAATGTTAGTAAAATATGTACATTTCTCAAAACAACTCCTCTATTTTCCTAATTGAAACAGTAACTTGTATTATATGCACAGTCTGTCACTGGATGGTTGTCACATCTGAAGCATGTACATTTTGAGCTTACATAAAAATTTCACTTCAAAATTTAGCAGACTTCAGAACATGACTCTAAGAATAAATCAGCAATCACTTGTGGACCAAGCAGTTCAAGAGATGCCTTTAGCAATGGGAGAGGCATAATCCTGATGAGTTTAAAATTTTGTAATTAGATGATGACCATTTATGACAGTTGTAAATACTGTATCTTGTGTCTTACTAGAAAAAAAAATTTATGAAAGAGAAGCCAGATTTTAAACCAGAATTGTAATTAGAGTAGCACATTTTCCACCACAAAGTCACATCAACCATAAAAAAGAATGTATTTCTTCTGATTCTCCTACCATGAATTTACATTTGTGCTTAATGATTCACCCTTCTGAACAATTAATTGAAAAATTAAATTGATGGTTAATTAACTGCTTCTTGTTAGAAATTAAATGAATAATTCTTTAAAGGAAGGATTCAACCATTGAGATAAATATGCAAATTAATTAGTGGAGCAAAAAATTGGAGAATTTTTATTTTACATATAGGGTTCAGTTATTTAAATCCAATATTTCTACATTAATAATAGTAAGAAGAAACAAATCATAATTCTTCATACTAGTCTAAAAATATGGTACCTCAATATTCATTTATAAATTATAAACACACTGATGTTAAATTTAACCATCATTGTTTCTTTATAATGCATCAAAATTTTTTGAGCTACTCAAATAGATATTTGGTTGTCATTTCATTTGCATATTCATCTTGAATACCTGTTATTATTTCATAAAGTGGATGTTAGAGAGATCAAGAGAGGAATAACATGCAAAGTTCCCATTATGTTATATTACTGCTTGTGATACCAGCATTTGTTCCAGACTTTGGTTTAGAGAGGTGTGGGTTTATTGTTTTTATAATTTTTCATTTCTTGTATTTTAGTTTATTCAACATCTTTGTTGAACTGACTCAGAGAAATGATAGCCAGTGCATTGTTTTTATTTTTTTATGAATGGGAGGTTTAAAATAGAATGACCTATAATTTTATTGGAAATTCTTTTCAAATATGATATTTTAATCTTCATCTGTTTCTTTAGATTGTACTAAAAATGCATAATGAGAACAGGTTGCAGACTAGATGAAATAATATTATATAAAGTTTGAGGTCAGGTCAATTTAACGTCATACATTTTGAACGTTAGACTGACTTGGTCCTTATGTCAAGGGATACTTCAAAAATAAATTTTAAGGATTGAACATGTATTTTATTCTGAAGATGCTCAATAATGAAGTCAAATCTCTCATTTTTACCTACGTATTGAAAGAAAGACTATTTCAAAATGATAAATAATGCTGCTTCCTATGTTTGTATGCCTAGAAATTGGTGCTAGATATGTGATATATATTACACTACTTTCGGTAGATAATTTAAAATCTATTGATCTCAAAACAATGGACTATATTCTTTATTTGCTTCTTTGTTATGAAGAAATGCATTATGCATTGGGCTAACTTGATGTGAAACTAAGAATTTTAAGCCAAGAAAATATGTCTATGTTAAATGTACAAATTCTATCCCAAAAAATTATATATTAGAATGTATCATACTGTGCAGTATAATAATTCATATTACAAGCAGCTCCTTAGCTTTAAAATGTATGAATAGTGAGTTTTACCCCTTGAGGTATTCTGCAAAGTGGAGAAAAAGTGTGCAAGTGCTGAAAACACTTCCCTGCAACAATCATTAGATTTTGCTAATTGCTAAAATGTTTTTACACTATAGTCCAAAAATAGAGGGAATCTTGTACCTGATTTAATAACTGCAGTTGACAAGTTCCAAAGTTTATTCATTTCATTTTCTTTCAACTATCTGTAATTGTTACTCTATTTTAAAACATTTAATTGTTTTTTTTGTAGTGCCCCTTCTGTTTTATTCTCTCTTTCTGCTGTTTCTGTTCAGTAATGCATAATGAAATATCAATGAAAATCCTGTTATACAAGTATACTTTACAACCTACCATTAAATGTTTAAAAATATAACAATATTATCAAGGATATTGGCAGAGCTTATGAATCAGATATTATGTGGGATGTTACTTCAATTGTACTCTTCGTTGAATGTTTTCATAAATATATTAATTTATGTTGCATGTTGTTATAAATATATGCTTATATCAAAACATTTTAATGTTGTCTAATCTCAGCCTACTCCTTCTCAAAAACCCACTTCATTGAGAAATTTATTGAGAAAAAAATATCATAATTCTTCTGGGGTATGATTGTTTTCAAATATGTACAATTATAGATAAGTACTCCACTGTCTCTCTAGAAACTTCAGGTTGTAGTGCAAAAATACCAAGAAAATACTGGTTAAAATTAGTAATAATGGACTCAGAGCAGAGTGCGTCTAGACGCACTCTGGCTCCGAGTATTGACAGTGAAGCCGTCTGATTTTCAGAGGGATAAAAAGTAGTCTGCATTTAGTCATACTCTAAAAGAGAAACTACAGATATATACTTCATTAAGGATTGATAAAATCTTTAGAAACTGACAAGTTAGACTTGCCTTGATACCAAACAGTCTTTTAAATAATTATGTTTTTGTTTAATTTATGAAACTTAAATGTTAAAATTGGTAGAAAGAAATAGTCAGTGTAAGGAAACCTTCCAGAAAAAGAGAGGAAACAGCATAAAAAGTAAAAAATGAACATATAAGTGAAGAAATATTTCATAAAGCCTCAGTGACTACGTGTTATAGAACTAGCTCCTAGAAATAAAAATAATTGGATTGAAATACCATGTTCGGTAGCTGATATGCTATTGTAATTCGAACAGACTTGTGTAAACATCAATAAACTGAATCACAGTACATAATGTTTATTAAAAAGACAAAAACTGCGCAATATTATACATGATGAAGCAGAGGTCACGAAAACCAGTTCTCGGACTGGCTGGGGACCCGCGGTTCAAGGTAAACTTGTCACAGTCAGGAATACATAAAGACCAACGACGTAATGGACGCGCCGACACTTAATATGGAGTGTATTTTTTATTAATCGTCTCAGCAGCTACGACAACAACGTTGTCAAAACTAATATCGAAGTTTTTCATTATTTTCAATTCCCTCTGTCTACGGTGATAAGGGTGTATTTTCAGCCATGGGAACTAATCGTGAACTTTAACAGCAGTGTGTGTGACACTAATCCTCTCAGCGGTCCTGAAGATCATTTTTTCATGTCACTCCCTTCTCACCCCTTTCCTAAGGGTGCTAGGGGTATTCTCACCCTGTAGTGTTTAGCTGTATAGACAGATATATGTGTATCAACTTTGGTTGAAATTACTCTCGGCATTTCAGAGTTATGGCGAAGTATACATTCACACTCACACACATATACAGAGTGTATCCGTGTTGATGTTACAAACTTTCAGAGATGATGGAGGAGGGCAAGTAGATGAATTTTAGATAAGGAACCGTATTCCGGAATTCAGCTCCTGGTCAAAATTATGCCAACACGAACCCAGTAATCCCCTCCAAAAGAAACACATAATCATAAACACTGTTTTCCCAAGGCATGCGGAAATTTAACAACTTAATTTCATCCCCAGCTACACAATATCGAAAACGCTTCCCCTAAATTACACACAAAAAATAAATGCACATCTCATCTCCTTCCAAAAAACAACATAAATGACTGAATTAACGTACAATACGCAATTGAAATACTTTCCTCCTCTCAATTAAATTTAAATTCTTGGTATCACTCATACCTATGGATTACCAGGAAACTGGGTCTCAAAAATGAAAATTCTTACACCAAAATAATTTAAAACAAAAAATGGATTACCCTTTTATGTTTCTCCTCACAAAAAATAATAAATGAAATTCCTCTTTTGTTACTTACAAAACTCAACATACAAACAAAAATTACAATAAAAAAATTAATAATTTACACTGCTATTATGATTATAGTTTGATGATTTTCACATTTATTGAATGTTCATTTCTTTTCATTTCACAATTTAAATTCACGTCTTATTCATAAGTTGGGCGGAACAAAATTTACGTGAAGTTTTATCGTCTACTTCCAGGACAATACATTCCAGGGTTGGTAGTTATTCTTTATATACGTGTATATTATATATAAGTACATATATACATACTTGTAAGTATATACTTATATATAATATACACGTATA
>NNCF01129813.1:916455-938303 GCA_002313205.1 Laupala kohalensis | reverse complement strand
ATATATATATATATTTGTAATTCAATTACAACTTAATATTAATCTATTAGAATTAGTCTGATAATAATGAATATTTCAGAAACATTATATGAAATACATTTCGGTCTTTGAAAAGGAATGGGAACAATTGATGCGATATACATGCTCAAAAATGCCGTAAAAAGTGGGATAGACAAGAAGGAAACAAGTACTGCTAGGAAGGTATGTTAAATATTTTTAGGTTTGAAAGCAGCCTATGTTGATTGTTGATAAAGAGAAACTAATGAAAATGAGTCGCAAATCACGACTTGATAAGAATCTTAATTGTAGTCCCAATTTAGAGTTTATACTTTGAAACTGCCAGCTCCGTCAAAGAAAATGGAAAAGAAATTGAAAAAATATGAACAGATATCCCACCAGCACAACATCACCAGAAAAACGATTCTTTTAGGTTTTTTCGTTATCTGTAGCCCGCACTCGTTTGTTTCCCAAACTATCAGAACGCATCTGATGGTCAGGAAACGTGCCGTTCCCGTACGAACGTTTTTACCACGTTCGATTTGCGTTCTGCTTTGCTAGGTACGTGACGCAATCAGCAGCGGAGGAAACAGCCCACAATAGCTATCACCGCTTCATCTAAGTTCAGATGCTTCGATCAAGTTCGGGCATTGACCATACGTTTTATTGCGCTTGGTTATTCGGACCGCCGAGCAAACCGCCGGACTGACATCTGGTGGCGAAAGACTTAGCTAACGATTTCCGGGCAAGCTGGTCTTAGCGAAATCTCATCTCAATGGGAAAGTGAAGTTGGAGCTGTTTGGTCTTTTGTTGGTGCTGTTAGTGTCTTGTTCGTGTAAGTTACTCGAAAGGAAGAGACATTGTTCTGTTCCTAAATGTTAAAGTTGAACTGGACGTATGTTCTTGTTCCTCAGACATCCTAATGGGCGAATTTTGTGCAGAAATGAATGCAACATAAACAGTCAAGTGACTGAGAACATGAACGTACTTTCGTAATCATTTTGGAGAATTCCGAGATCTAATATTCCAACCCTTGACACCGCTGATCCTTCTATCATGTTTTCGTCAAAGATTTGGAATACGTCCAAGAGAGTTCAAATCGCTGTACTTTCCTTTACTCTCCGTCATTCTACTTCGGAAGCTTGAAACTCACCGATATGGTGGCTAACTGATCGAAGCAGGAAAGCTGTCGGAGACCATGTTGCATCGGTATTCGCGCGACTGTGCTGTCACCTAGCGGCAGAGCGGTGGTCCAAATATGGAGTAGAAATTTGGGAGAGGAAAAAATACGAATGCTTGGAGAATCTGAAAAAATACATACAATGGATAGTAACATTGTACAGAAATGCCGGAGTCAGTAGACAATATAGTAAGACGTGTGAATATGTGAAACAAGGAGAGCGGCCGGGTTAAGATAGAGGGAAATAAATATATTCCCAAAACCGCATGCAAGATAACATGAGAACCATGTTGTTCCATTAAGTGTGTATAATATTACTATACTGCTGCTATATTTGCATAGCATTTTTTTAGTTCTGTGACTCGCAACACATTATTGTGACGATCGATATTGTTCAATAAATTACTATTATTTTGTTGTTGAATTTTTTTCCAGCAAGTCCGGATAGATAAAATGGCACTAGCTGAGTGGCCAAGTGGCCATTCCTTTTCATTTTTCTAACGAAGATAAGAACTTCCTAACTTTAATACAATAATAATGGCTTTCAGAAGATATATGTAAATTTACTTAGGTAAATTAAAAGTTTCTAATCATAAATGAAGAGTTTTTGAAATTACTCGTGTTGCAGAAATTACTATTGGGACTATATTAATTTGTTTCATCTACCAAGTTCTTTGAACTTCCAGAGAGAGGGGGCTGTGTTTTAAAATTTGTCAGCTACTGTCTGCTCAGCTAAGTTGTATGTGTTTGGCCCTACAATGCTTATGAGGAACGTGGTCTTATCACTTTTGTCAATGAATGTTATATCTCGACGATGGTGGTGGATTGATTTGTCATACGGGTCTTTAAATCCTTGCCATTAGAGTTTTCGTGTATCACCTTTAGACAACGCTGCTATCTCTCTATAGTAGAAAGCAGCGCTGCCTATAGATCACACACGACATTAGTATAATACTGCAATACCACTTACGTGACGATCGTCTTTGATGCGATATATACGACACACACTATTAAATAGTATGTATGACTGAATAAAATATGGGACGAATAATTAATTGAATAAATGTGCTGATGTTCGGTGCAACTTTCAAAATATCGAATAAAATAAAATTTGTATTATATGACTGATCATTTCAGAGGTAAGTATTAAATTAATATACATTGCTGCTATAGATATGTATATGCATAGATTATAATACATGTTTCATTTTAATTGCAATGGATTTGTACGTTATAAACATTAAATACAATCGTATATAACATTTATACGATACATACATGAATATATCTCATTAATGATGTAGATAATTAGCACACAAAATTGATTGAAAATTAACTAGTTTAGTTATGAAACCACGGCAATAAAGCTTTCCCTTTAGAAATTTTTGAAGATTTTGTGCACACTCTTTAAAATTGAAAAGATAATTTTAAATCGAAATTATAAAACTTTAACGAGCATAATAGTTTTTAATAATTTTGAATAGGTAATTGTTATATTTCGTATTCATTTCGGGTATTTCGTCTTTCGTGCTCATTTTTGTGCTAGTTTTAAGTATGGCCTAGCGCTGACGTCTACTGATAGCACATATAAGGACCCTGTTTATCAGTGAGCTTGCCTCGATCAAAATGTATTTTATGGATTTTTTCTCTAACACTATCTCTGATTGATAGTTGTAATATATGGTTTTATTTTCTGTGAGTTTGTATTTATATGCTATTTTTTATGAATATTTTTACTACCAAGTTGTGCCTGTGCAAGTAATCGGTCTGTGCAAAAAGTTTACACTCTGCAGTGAAGTGTTGGATAGTTTCCTCCATAAGATAGCATTGGTGGCATTTGCTGTCGCTCACAGTGGGGTCTTTTTTATAATTTTTGTAATAATTTTGAGTTTACAATGAAGATAAATGGTATATATGAATCTAATGTGACAAAACTTGTATATGGACTCCGAAGGGTGGGTTTCACAACGCATAATGTAGGAAAGGACAACCTACAGCGGTTATATAAAGCAGTTGTACTAACAATGCTGAGATATTGTGGGGTTATGAGTCTTGACAGAGCAAAGACAACCCACAATACTCAGTCATTACCAACGAATAAGCCTCATTGATTGGAGTAAATCGTTCAACAGTGTCTCAACACACGCACTTCAGGTGTTACTAGGAACACTACCAATAGATCTAGAACTAGACCAGCATACGTTGCGTTGCAGGGTGTGACAAGGGGAAACTGTGCGGATAGATACAAAATAATTATCATCAGAGGCTAATGATTATAAGAGAACGACAATCAATGAACTAATGAAATGTTGGAATATACGGTGGGCTGTGGCCAAGGAAGACTAACGTACAGATTCATTCCAACAGTGAATTTCAAATTAAAAATCAGCTAGTGGTTCCAGCCAACATCAGCCCACGTGAAATACTTAGTGACCACGGAAATTTCAACGGGACCAAAAGTCATTTCCGGGATGATGGAACATGCATATGCGATCAAGGGGTGGAGGATGTTCAACACTTGCAACATAATTGTTCGATAACAGATGACGGATGAGCGGACTGCTATGCCCAGTTGAAGCGGCGCGGGATACACGGAACGCAATGGGAAGAATGTATAAAGCGGAAGGAAGTCTATGAAGAGTTCCAGGAGTACGTGAATAAAATTCTCGCTACACGGGAAGCGTGTAAAATCAAATAATAGAAGTTCCACTACCTCCACGAGTTTAGGGGCGGAAACATCACAACGACGGCCAAACGTGGGACAACCTATACCATCGGGCAAAGGTAGCAGGGATCAAAGAGAACAAGCAACATATATGAGAATAAAACACCATTGGAGCGAAGGAACAGCGAATAGAACCCCATACATTGTGAGACAAAAGATGAGACATTAAATGAATGAAAAATATGGTGAAACAAACAATAATGAAAAGGAAAGCGACCTAAACTGAGACATACATACAACGAGACTCCATCCCAGGTAATGGTCGTATGGCCGAGATACTTGGCTGACACTGAAATAAAAGAAAAAATAATATGAATCTAATCTGTAGAACATGTTCAAATTCCCGCTTGAAAACGTGTTCCTTTTTATTGGTTTATACTGCGCATCCTCAGGACCGTATCACTTGTTATCTTACACCATGAGTATCCGTGTGGCATGGGTATGCCGCTGATCAGCCGGTTAACTGTCAGTGACGAAAGAGTGGTCGGTGAGGTGCTGTGCGTGTATTTATCATCATAGATCGTGTGACTGATTTTATTTGAAAAGTGAGTATAACTTTTGATGGTGTGAGATTTTTACGTGAGGTACCTACCTATTTATGATGCGGTTTCAAGACTGAAAATTTGGAACGGTTACTTGCTTGTTGATGCTTAGTGATAGACCAATATTTTTAATGAACGTTGTTAGAAGAATTCAGAGAACACGTTTGATCATTTAGGTGTTCGGATAGTCAAAGTGAAGTTCCTGTTTGTAGTGTAGCATTAAATTTCATAGTAATCTGTTATATTTATGCTTAAATGTGTGTTGATAAATGCATCTATGCTGTGTTTTCTTATCACTGTCATTCCTTATATGTATGTCTCCATGATTTGTCTATGTTATTTTGGTTTGCAGCATGTCCGTTGATAGTTTCTCATACCTGTGGGAGGAAGTTGTAAGAAGTGCAGCCTATTATCGTAACATTTTAGCCGCTATTGGTACCCTTTATATAAGCAAACATATTTTGAAACTTACCATTAATTTTTGTGTTGGAACCAAAACCTACTTTTTGGGTCAAGTTTGGCCAGTCTCCTTGAAAAAACTTGGAAGTTGGGCAGGTTCGTAAACTTTTAATTTGTAAGAGAGGTAGAGAGTTTCAATTTTTCCTAGAATTAATCTCGTGGATTGCCAACTGTGGGGTCAACTGTGCAGTTTTCCTTGTCGCACCAAAGTTCAGCTTAAAATGGTCAGCGTTCATCGTCCTATATCCCTTAAAATAAATCTTAATAAAATTACATATCGTGAATGGTTTGTATTAAGTTATTGTTTCACTCTCTATAGTTCATAACTTAATGTGGAATTATTTGGCTGGCTCTTACTTTTCTTCTGGAGCAGGACATTCAGTGCAATATTTATAATGATTGTTTCGTACAAACATGGATTCTTGTAAGTAAGATGAGCAACAGCATAAAAGATGTTATAATTGACACATTAAAATATGATTTTTACATATGTCTGAAGAAAAAAATTTGTACCTTTTGATCGGAAACAGGTTTTGAGGGGACTTAATCTCCATCAGTAAAATATCCTTGAATCTCCTCTCTTTCGACTGCATGGTGGCAGATGGTTGTACCAGTGATAAAAAAGTGTTGCTATGACTGATTTTACTGTTTGTTCAAATTTTAATATTTCTGAAACATTATTTCTGCTCAAGATTATCATTATTTGATTGTCAGAGAATGTGTATGTAATAATAAATTTACCTCATAGGCATTGTGAAGGGGAAATATACTGTGAAGGGGAAATATATTTCCTTAGAGATATTGTGCTAAATCTGTATACCATATTTTCTATTCTCTTAGAAATATTATACACAGATTAACTAGAATACATTAAGGGTCAAAATCTAGTTTGATTAAATTTTTAAAATCTTTTTTGTATATTGTTTTGTCTTGGACAGTCTTACTGCTACATAATTACTGAAAACGTACAACAATATGTTTTAGTAAATGTAGGAAATTAAGATCTTTGTGCAGAATGTAATACAATTTAGTTGATTGGAGAGCGCTGCTGAAAGTGGCAGAATAAAGTTGTAGATCTGTCTTGTGCTAAATATTCACATATTGCCTTTGTTCGGTATAAAGTGGGTTTTTTTCTGCTTTTCTTATTGGATGATGGAACAATATTCTGTTGAGGCAACTTTCATCGTATTTAAATGGTTATCAAAGGAAATAGAATTATAAGGTTGTTTATTAATGTCTGTAACATATGAGACTGATTTTATGTGATGTCTTCCACCTGGGAGCTATTGTAGTCTTTAAAATCAAGGAGTTTAAAATTTATGAGGTTGAGAGTTTAGTTATTCTAACTTTGTCACAATTGCAATTAATGATGCATTGTTAAGTTTTATGGTCTAAGAGAATGTAAAATATTTTTATAACTTTCATTAATTTAAGTGAATACATTGTTGTGTTCTATCTGTATTGCTGAGTACCTGCTGTGCAAATAACATGTTCTGTAGTTAATAGGTAACGAGATGCAAAATAATTGATATTAAGAATATACTTTGAGACCTCCAGTGATGTTTCAAAAATTTGTTTTTAATAAATATTTTAACATTTTTGCAGTGGTTACTGGGCCAACCTCTGGAATTGGTCGAGCATTCGCAACAGAATTTGCAAAACGAGGCTTAAATGTAGCATTGTTGGGTAGAAACCCTGAGAAACTAAATGACGTTTCATCTTTTTTGGGTGAGTTTTCTCGATTGCCAAATTATGTGATGAGGAATATTACTTGAATTATTGAAGTTAAGTGATTAGTATGTTATTATTTGTGAGTTGTCTTAAGCAATACATTATTTTATAACCTGTCTGATTCGAGGATTTATGACTTTTCACTGTCAATTGTTTTATTTTTATCCATATTACTGTTAATCAGAAAAACATTATTTTTTGATACTGTTTATTAATTAATTTACCAGATTTTTTAAGGTTACCCCCTCTTTTCAGGGCACAATGTAAGCTAATTGTTTCTCTTAAGACTTGTGTGCTTCATTTGTTAGGACCCTTGTCTTCATCATTTGAAATATTTACTTCCTAACTTTGCAACTACCTACATTTTATTATTTCGCCAAGTACATAAAATAACAAAACACTATTATAGTAGAGCAAAGCAAAAGTTAAGCAGAACCAAACTCTGATAATATTTATTTAAAACTGATGGGAACATTAATCAGTCTTTAAAATATTATTATATTCATTTATATAAGACATGAGATAGAAGATACTGTGTTGTGTCGCCCTCTCTCTCACGCACCTGCTGGGAGGAGGAAAGGGACCCAATCACTTTTGCACAGCAGTTAGGGAAATCGTCTTCCCCTGCCCAAGTTGATATGTGAGAGAAACAGAGACACCAAACTTCATTTTCCTTTCAAACAACAGGTACATAAGACCGCTGGGTCTATTATATGTAGGCCTATGCTGATGTTTTCTCCTTTTAATTTATAGAGCTTGAGTATATGTTCCTTGGGTTGTTCTGTCAATGGTGGTACCTCTTATGACATTCCTATTAATATATTTTGTATGATTTGAGGTATCTGTTGGTAAATGCATTTGTATTCCATATCATCAATGTGTATGAATGTAATTGGGAGTTTTAGATTCCTTTATGGTTCTAAATCATTTTGGGGCACGAGTTACTCCCTTCAAATGGCTGTGAAAAATACTACACTCTTGCTTCTTTTTACTTAATTATAAAGTAAACCAAAACAAATGGAAATAAGTGACAATATTACGTAAGATTTAAAATATGCTATACTTAACTAAAAAAATTACCTATCGGAACATGGTTCAGTTTTTACCCATCCTCAGGCATGCTTAACTTGACTGATGTTCTGCATATAAAACTGAAAAGTGGTCATCTGCAAATTGAATTAAACATTTGTAGCAAATTTGTAACAATAAATCGTGAATTTAGTGTTATTTCAATTCTTATGATTTTTAAACACTATACTCAGAATAATCTATAGTTCGATAATAACTTGTACATGTAATTTTTTGCTTAAAATTACAAACATTTTGACATTCTATTAGTATTATAACTCGCAGCCAACTTTTTATCTTATCTAGGAACTTTTGCTGAAATTGTTGAATCCGCCTCTGCCTTAGGGCCCCATTCTATTCGTGAATAGAATAATTGGACAGAGGACATTTCTTATGTTCATATCTTTCAAAACTAATTCTATAAAGAGTATATTTCATCACAATTTGGATCCAATATTACACATTTTAAACATTCATACAATCAATTCTTGATATGTATCCAATAATGGTGATTTGGCTTCCAGGTGTCTGCTGCGTCAATTGTCTAGGAGCAGACATTTTGACATTTGTCATAGCAGGCATCCTGAAACCAAGACACCATTGACACCAGTCACAGAAACCTACGACAGTTTATATCCAGCTATTTTTGCTTTACTTTTAAATTAAGTAATGAATAACCTTCTGTATGTAGCTTTCACAGCTGTTCTCACCTAGACTTCTAAAGTATGGTAAGATCAATCCCAGTTCATTGATTGAAATGACATTTAATTTCAAGTTTTATTTTATTAGTCTGTTATTTGACTTTCAAGAGCAAGGATCACTATACCAATTTTAGTGACATCTTCTACAGATCTGAATTCCCATGAGGGAGATTCGTAATTGATACCTTATGAATTTCTATTTTTTACCGTTTTTCTTACATTTTTTTGTATTGTGAATAAAATGACCACAATGCTTTATTGTAATTACTATTAATAACATAGCTCTCCTGGCGTCATCCAAGCACAGGTGAATTTTTTCACCTCTTTAGGATAGTAGATGAATGAACCTGACGTTGCCCAGGAGAATGAATCGGTTGTACAGTTAAGGACAATACCAACATCAATCAACATTTTAGTGACACTATAAATGTAGGCTTCTGCATCCGGAGTCAGTATGAACTTGTCTGTCTGGGACAAGTCTGCTGGCACAGTATGACAGCGACTTAGGTCTGTAAGACTCTGACATTGCCCTGAAGAAGGCCACAGCATGATGGCCGAAACATTGGTAGTTGTATCTACTAAGACACGGTTTGTCCCGGACAGACAAGTTCATACTTAGTGACACTACTTGTAAGTTGCTTCAGTGTCTTATCCCCAAGGAGAATGAACTCAAACAGCAACGGAATTGTCACTGTTCATCTCATTGACCTAAAAAACTATGGATTTGACACTAATATTGATGGTTTTCAATTATTTTTACATGTCCCCTCCTTCCTGTTCTTCCTTTAGGAGTGCTAGGTGTGTCTTATCCCTTTAAGGCTTACCTCCTCAATCAGCATTGGGAGTGTTGCTATTTATCTTATTGACCATAAGGATAAAAGATGATGCACCTGCCTCCCCATGGCAGGGATGGAAGCAACTGAAGAGTGAGGCTGACTAAGAGGCTTTGACCACAGGTCATAAAACAGGAGAAAGAGAAAGGAAAGAAAGAATGAGCCATAAGAGAACTCTGTAATGACTTAGTTTACAGACAGGGCAGTCAATTTGTGTTTCTTTTTATTTCTTTGTGTATTGTACATAGCTTGATGTAAATACCAAGTTAGATCAATAAATAAAAGTAAAATTGAAATTGAAAGTTAAAGAGAAAAGAAAAAGGATCAAGTGGATTTGATAGTTGTTTTTTGATTATTTATACTATTGCCACCCCCACCCCCCTTCCTGTGCCATTCCTAGAGATGCTAGATGTTTGGGCTGAGTTTTGCTTTAAATAGCATTGTGGACAAATCTTCCTCTGACTTTGAATGACAAAATTGCTTTAAAAAGTATCAATGCTGCTTTAAGGGGTGCTGTTGGTGTCTTGGTGATGTATTTGAACTTAAATGGCAAGAGGAGTTTGTGTTCATCTCTTTAACCCTAAAAACTTGATTCAACATTTATGTCAGTTTTCTATTATTTTTGTATGCATAATCTGCTTCCCACATTACCCTTATGGGTGCTGAATTTGGACTAAAAGGGTATTGTAGACACTAATTTTTGAAGATCAAGTGTGCAAAATTTCATAAAGAAGTATTAAATTTTGCATTAAGTCGATGAAAAATGGGGGATAGGGATGATTTTTCAAAATCTCTTGTTGACAGATATTCCTCTTGGTTTTAGGGTCAAGTCGTCAAAATTTCATCATACTCTGTGTAAAACTTTAGATTTGTTTGAAAGACAGAAATTCCGGGAGACACCTCTAGAGAGAGAGTGAGAGTGAGAACTTCTAATGCAGTGTATGAATTCTGGTCTAATAAAATATGAATCAATTGTAGTAATAAGAAAACAGTAATTCATTAGGTACTAGTTAATAAGTGGATGAGATATTGGGACATCAATATCTTATTTATTTGGTTCATAAAATTATGTGTCTAAAATTGTAGTAAGTTGTTATGTGTTGTTTTTATACTGTGTATTTTAAATAATTGTTATGTTTTTATACCAGTCCATGTACAATGTTGTTTTCATCTCTATGGATTAAAATATGAATGTTTCATACCCTGTTTTCTTTAAATACAATTATATGTAAAATGTTTTATATGTAAAATGAAAAATCAAGGTTCTTATAGCCATTCATTTCTTTTGTTAAACTTAATTATTTTAAAAGAGGGAGTTCTATTCGTCTTGAGGTACATATAAAACATTTCACAGTATTAGATTTAGCAACTTGGCTATACCCTTCTCTGTTAGTATGTATTTTTGAATTATAACAATGTTGTTCAGACATAACTTTTGTTACAGAACACAACTATCATGTCCGCACTATGATTGTAGTTATGGACTTTGGTGATGAGTCTGTGAATTACTCAGGAGTACAGAAACTATTTGAGTCTGTAGATGTTGCTGTTTGTGGTAAGACTATATAAGTCCCTTTTTTGATGTATTTTTAATATTAATTTAATGGGGATTGTGATTTCTTCTCTGTGTTAATATACTCTTGGAAGCATTTTAAATTGTATGTTCCATGCTGTAGATAGAAACAAACTTTCTTTAGGATTATTTCTTGTTAACTCTCCTATTAAAATGTTTTTGTTATGTTCCCTGATGTCTGGTATTCTTGTGTTTTTTTTTCTGTCTTGGGGAATAGAGAATGTATCATTATATTGCTTTATGACACTTTGTGGCTGGGGAAATACAAGGATGCTCGATGCCCTTCCCTGCATCTCCCTGAGGCAGGTAAAATATCAATGATTTGAGGGGTGAATGATGATGAGTGATTAGTATCGGAATGAGAGGTGAGGGAAATAGGAGTTCCCTGAGAAGACCTGCTGGAAACCCACTTTGTCCACCACTGCACATTTAAATAAATGCTGGGACCATAAGAGGTTTGAACCAGAGTTGCCAGAGATAGATGGTGCTATCTGCTTCGCCGCAAGTCCCCCCAAGTTATAATTAATTTTCAAATCAATTTATTTTCACACTTAAGATCTTTACCTCTTTTAACCCTTTTGTACTAACATTTCCATTATCATCAGATGCACTTGGATTTGAAAATTTCAAAAATGCTAACTTTTACTTTCTCTAGAAAATATAGAGCCAATAAACTGGTTCATTGTATGCACATTTGGATACCATAACATTGCTGGCTGTGTTAGATAACATCATTCTTTTACAATAATTGTGAGAAACATTGTTCTTGGAGATGGCTTTTTACTATTAAGTTTCCTTGTTCTTCAGAATGTCTCTTAAAACCTGCTCTATTGAGTTATTTCTACCCAATCCTTCCATATTGAAGTTGTACAGTTATTTATTATACTGTTAATTATGTTGATATATAGTTTCTATCATAACTGTACATTGCCATTTATTGTCTCCGTGGTTCATTTTTTCCCTTGAAAAAAAAAAACACAGAACGGATTTTCATTTCCTAAAAAATGACTTAAAAATTAATAACAAGTAATATCTTATTTTCTCCTCAGGCATATTTATTCAAATACATATTAACAAAATTCTTCCCAAAATTCATCTGTGAAGCCATTACGTTTTAAGAATACTTTTGTTGAAGGAGCAGGTTTAGGAAACACCCTAATTTACTGAAAGCAAAAATGCACTCTCAACTTTGTTTCAGCATGAGGAAGTCATCAATAGCTGTGATAGTTTGTCCAATCCAATATAATATTTTCTAATATAAAATCCAATATAATATTTTCTGTAGTCTGTATATTTGTTATTGCAGCTCTCATTTTATTTTTCTTGTCAACATGCTAACTACAAAAGTTTAAAATCAAAGACTTCATTGTAACATAGCTTTGGAGGATCCTTGTCAAGTAAACAACTTTGTAATATTTTGTGTTACAGTGAATAATGTTGGTGTAATTACGGAGTTTCCATCCTATATTTCTGAAATATCTGATCGTGATATAAAGGATATGGTCAATGTTAATGTTAAATCAATTACTCACATGACTAAGTTGGCAGTCATTCATATGAAAGAAAAGAAGAGAGGACTTATTGTGAATATTTCATCCATCTCTGCTTATGGACCAACACCTCTCATGTCTGTGTATGCAGCTACAAAGGTTGTACTTTTCTTTTTTAATAGTCTTAAAATAAAATAAATGGTTAATCGAGTGATTTGGCCACACACACTCATATCACACCGCATACATTATTCACCTAGGACAGTTTTGGAGCCCTTGATTCCATGATCAATTCCTGTTGATGGATCCTTTGGGTTTTCTCTGGTAGTAAGTTGATGTGTTAATTTTATAAAAATGTTGTTCTACGACAGACCTGTGCAGTTTAACAATCTGTTCTTGAAAAGGTATATAAATACTTGTTCCCCAACCAGCAGCTCAAAATGATATTAGCATTCTTAAACAAAATTATGAATGTCATGTTTCTGTTTTCCAAAAATGTACAGCCACTACTAATTTTTCAATAAAGCTATATCATCTGTTAAATTTAATTTTGGCTACCTGGTAATTCAGAAAATATACTCAAACAATTTCATCGCCATTAATTTGGTGGCACATTCTCAAAATAAGAAAAAAATGATAAAACCTATTACACATCTTATACTCACTACCTGTCTTTGAGAGATTCATGTTATTAAAAAGATTAGTAGGGCAATAAAGTAAATACTAATAGATAAACTTTCATTTTTCATTTAATGGTTTTGAAGGTGCTCCAGTACCCGAGTAGACTTTCAAGACAGGAGGAGTTGATTTTTCATATGTATGAGTTTTACTTAACGTGCTTTAGAGTAAGCTCTCTGAACGGATTTCTGAGTACATCGCCACAAATTGAAACTCCAAATGCCAATTATAACAAAAATTTAGTGAAACTCCCTTTGAAAAGTATAAACATGATGTATTTATATGTATCTCTCTCAGTTGTCCACCTTAAAAACAAAACAACATAAAACTGATTTGAGATACATTTTGTTTTATTGTGAGGAAAATATATGTTAGCTCTACAATATAAAAAAATATCTGATGTGTAACTAGAAAATAGTCTATCTCACTCTATGATTGATATATCGATAACAATTTTAAAATGATAAACACTGGCTCCGTGTTAATGTAAGTAAAAATGAAGGTTCATGGAGGCTTATGAATAGTAGGTCTACATGCCAATCGATGCCAATACTAAAACCTTTTCATTTTCATTTAATTCCTAAATCCATGTCAGTGAAACCATTGATACTTGGACAGTATCATATAATTTATCATCAGTAGTATTTGCAGATGGTCATTAACTGTAACATGTTTTTTTCCGCTGTTTATTTGAGGACATATGATGAATTGTTCAGGAAATAATTTCAATAATTGCTTTTCCAAATGGTATTTTAACTAAAGACCCACTTGACTTTGAAAGGAAGCTTTGTTTCCAAAAATACAAAAGTGGTCTTGAATAGGGTGGGTCAAAAATTTATTTTTTCAAGTCATAATACTGCAGAAAAGTTGTAAATTAGGGAGACTAAAATGGGATAAAAAAGAAAAGAAAATTGGTTCATATCTTCTGGTCACGCATGTGCTCTAAAGTTTTGTGAAATTTGGAAAAATTTACATTTTTATGATAAATTTTAACCTTTTTTCATTAGCCTTTTCTTGAATGTAATAGTTAAATTCCGATGTACTAGAACTACAGAAAATAATGTTTCGATATTATTAAAATCCATCAACACTTTCCGGTTGCACATTACCTTCAAAGTTAATGAAATTTTGGAAAAAATACGTATAAAGATAGATTATCGTACAAAATATTCTAACTTCTTACTTTTTTTTTGTTTTCTCTATTGAGGTTAAATGTTTAAAAACAAATTATTTAAAACCATTAATCATATTTATAAACAGATTTGTATTGAAAAAGACTAAGTTTTTGTGTGACGAGTCATAAGCCCAATAAATTCATGTTGAAAAATTGAACTTCTTCTTTTCCACTCATTATCAGAAGGTATTTTGAAATCTGATTTATGTGAAGTTAGGAATGGTTGACCTTGACAGCAGAGTCGCTCTGATTAAACCATCCCTAGCTCCGTAAACCTTTCCTCATGTTTTCACACACACTGCCTGTGTGTGAACTGGAAATGTCTTGATATCCCAATTAGGGACTGAGTTTCTTTGAATATGTGATTTAATCTCGTCGTCACTGATATCTTTTAACAATGGTGGAGAAGATAAATCACAGTCCATCCAGTTAATCATTTCCCAGTAGTCTTGAGCCTTGAAATTAAGTTTTGCGGCATGAATGTTCTAGTACAGCTAAATCCTCTTTATAGTTTCCCGACTTTATTGCCATGGAAATATCAAGTAGATATTGCCGATCCTTAATTAGTATACATTTGTCTATTGTGGGGATCTGACAGGCAATACTCTTAAAGCCAATCACTTGTCATAATACTAAAGACCATGGAATTGAATTCTAAAGATGAGACAGTTTGATCAAAAGAGAACAACTATCAGAACATTCACACCGGAAAACTTAATTTCAAGGCTCAAGTTATAATATCCTAATAAAAATGATATAATAATTTACAGTGTGGAGTTTTTTCTTCTACATTTTATTTTTCATCAGTTTCACTTTCTTTGCTATCACTAAAGCAATATCCAACTGTTTGAAAACTGTTGGCGCTGTCACTACAGTATTGATTAATAGCATCAATTTCATCACCATTAGGCTTATAATGTACATAACACTTGTATGTTTTCCTACTTTTGTGATGCAATTTTACTTCAAATCATACACATTATGTTGTCTTTAGATAATTAGTATTGATTGCTTTATCCTCATCAATAATTACAGCCAACCAGCAAAGTACTTGCAATAACTGGTAAATTCCAGTAAACAACAGCTTTAGCTGATTTATTCTTAATTCAGGAAAATCTGGCATGATGAATTTATTGGCTGGTAGTTTTACTTTGTGGTGACGTATTCAGAAAACCATTTACTGACCGAAAACCATGCTTTGAGGAACCCATCTGTGAAAAATCAACCCCTTGGGCCTTGAAAATCTATTCGTGCCATTGAAGCTCCTTCAAAGCCATTAAATGAAAAGTGAAATTTTATCTGTTAGTTTTTAGTTTATTGGTTTTCTTTTTAATGGTACGAATCTCGTAGACATGTACATGTGGTGGTGAGTACGGTACATGTTTAGTATGTGCCTCCAAATGAATTGGGATTAAATTTTTTGAGCTTACCTTTTAGCAAAAAAGGTATACACAAAAAAATTCATAAATAATATTGCTTTACACTTTAAAATACTAAATTTATCATTTTCCTGCAATTTTTAGAGGAGTCCTAAGCGGCTCAATGTTTGAAAGTTTTTTCTCTCAAAATAGAGATTGCAGATCTATTTTCTGGAATTTCGTGAAAAATTTTCCAGTATTAGAAAAGAGAAAATGTTAGTTTATCAAAACATGTGTTGTCACTATATTTCAACCCCATGAATCTCAGCTTTTACCTTAAGTTTTATTTTTGTATCAGTTTTACATTAGTCAATTTTTTACCCATTGTTGCATGTTGAACACCAAGGAAACAGAATATTGCTCTCTCAGTATGAATGGGGTGTCAACTTATCCAATTCTGCATACACCTGCATGCTCAGTTAATGTTAGTGAAATGTTTGTGTCCATCATTTGATTACTATCATATTGTACATAGTTAATTCGTTAATGAAATAAATACTGTTTTATTTTAGTGACTCTGTTGTAAGTTCGTGATTTTATGTAGAAAAATATTTGGACCAAATTTTGAAAGAAGTAGAGAATATGATACCTAAAAATAATGTATAATTTATTTAATAGATAAGAGGATGTATAATATATTGTGTTATTTAATATAGATGAGGAACCTTTAATAAATAAGATTTAAAGGATTTTTTAACCTAATTGTTGTAACACTCTGTTCAAGAATGAGGTAAACAGATCTTCCCTTAGAATTAACTTTCGGTTGCCATAATGCATATTATATAAGTAGTTGGAAATGCAGAAACATGTCATTGTTGTAAAGTGCTAGTACCCAGGGTATATTTATGTGGATTTTCAAGTGATTTTTAATGTGGAGATATGAAAAATTGTATGACTATTATTGAATAGATGCTAGTTTTTGTAGTCAGAATAAACTTGAGAAATTTTGAATGTTTTACATAAAAAAATATACATTTAATCAATTTTTCCTCTTCTTCATATTATGGATAGTTTGAAAACCCACAGAAGTGTATCTTGGGTATGAGTATGTGACACCTATGACAAATTTTTGTATTTCAGGTGGCTTAAATCTTATATTTGTCATACAGTATGCTAACAAACAATGAATTCTACAGAAGATCTTTGGAAAAAGTATTTTTTTATTTTTAAACTGAGTATTACTGCAGTTGGAGTTGAAAATCCTTTACATCTTATTTTTTGAGGTTTAAAGACATCAATATTTAAAGACAAAATATTATGTACTGAGGTGGGAGGTATTTTTGCCCATCTTACCCCCTTACCCTCTTCGTGTTATGATACTTTAAGAAAAGTGTTTATCGATTCAGTGCTCTTTGATAAAAGTTGTATGCTGAATACAACTTTCTGGGAATTGCTGCATCGAGGTATTGATAACCAACATTTTGACCTTCTTGCTGTGGCCTTCTTCAGGGTAGTAAACTGAACTACCGTTAAGAAGGCCACAGCAAGATGACTGAAACGTCAGTTTTCAACACCTCGACACAGCAATTCCCAGAAAGCCAAGATTCATATGCTAAACTAGATAAAATTTGATAAAATTGTAGACGAACTTCCATACCCTCAGGAAGGTGAATCTGAGAGCGCTGATGCTGTATGAGTTATGAATGCTTTTTAGGATTTATGATTATTGACACTTCAAGTTAACAAAGCATTTTGTGTAATGTATCTCAGTGTAAAGTGAAATCTCGGTACAAAGTACATCATAAAATCATTTTATTTATATTCTGTTTTGAATAGGATGTCATTCTGAAAACTCTACTTTTAGTGATAAAAGAACCCTTATTATATAATGCTATTAATCTATATCATATCTTTCATCTAGGTCTACTGCTGTAGCGTTCCAATCCCAAGAATCAGCATGAAATCTTGAGACTTGTACAATATTACCCACAGATACTCAGATTTAAAAATATCACTGAACATATTATAAAGAAAAAAATTGTAATTTAAATAGAAAACTGAAAACTTAAAAGTACCCTAAGCTGAAGACCATTACACTAAGATTTTTCTGCATTACCTATTCTAAGTAAAGTACGAAGAAGTATTTCCACACCATATTGAACTTCTTCACCTGGGTCCTGCAAAAGATGTGGCATTGTGATTCAATTTGCCTTCCATTTCCAATGTTACTGCTCTGAGAGAAAACATTGTGTCAAAAACTAATCTTGATCTTTTTATTCCCTCTGATATATTGCCTTGAGTTATTATCTACATTGTTTTTTGTTAAGTAAATACTCATTTTTAATGTTAAAATTTCAGATTTTTCTGTCTTATAATTGTACATGTGAATTTTATTTTAAAAAACTTCAAGAAATTCCACTCTTTAACAGAAAACTCTTAGATCATGAAGAGTTATGTCTTTTGCCTGTTAGTTTGGATTTCATAGTTTTCTGAATGTAATTTTGTCAGTATAATTGAAATGTTATGTTCCAGGCATTTGTCAGTTCATTCTCACAAGCTGTTAATGAAGAAGTTAAAGATTCTGGAATAACTGTACAAACACTGACTCCATCATATGTAAGAACAAAAATGATTGGATATAGCCCTTTCTTAGAAAACTCTTGGTTTGTTCCAACTCCTAGAGTTTATGTTCAGAATGCTATGTGTACTTTGGGGTACAGTACAAATACCACAGGTTATTGGTTGCATGGATTGAAGGTAAATATATTTATTGTTCATTTAACTGATGTATTATTATATTGATGATGTATTGGATACTAACTATGCTTGAGGAGGTCAGATATCCCATGTTTAAATCCTGGTGAGGTCATGGGAAGTTTTCTCATGTCATAGTACCCACACTGATTGCCAGGCTTATTCTCTGTTAAAATAAGTTCTGGATCTAATCTGTGAATCTTATCCAACTTTTACCCCAAAAAATCAAACTTGTTTCAGCATAATTACTGTCTTGATGAGATAATTATTGTGGTATTAATTTGAATGTTTCAAAGAATTGTATAGGAAATATAGTGTGGTTTTCCAAAAAATGCATTTGTAAATCTTTGGGACTTTGGGATTATATTTACTGAAGACTACTACTGGAAGTTCAAATATTATGATAATAAAATATTCAAGAGGTGTAATTCCCATGCTATCTGAAAGATTTTGGTCCAAAATTAAAATTAATATTCTAAATGTTTGGAACCTTCTTTGTAATATTTGCTTGTGGAAATATCCCTCAAAACTGTGTTCCCATAAGTTAACAGCAATTTTCTTTTTAACATGTTAGAATCAATATATAAATTTAAATTCATATTTTATATATTGATTCTAACCGTGAAGAATGAAAGTATAGTATATTAGTTTATTGTTCTCCACATGGTTATACACAGTTTTCTAACTGCTTTTTTTGACAGTAATTTTTGTATTATCATTATTTTATTTTTTCTGATATCTTGTACAGTTTTGAAATTTTCTTGTTTTTTCTTTTATTTGAGAGAAAATGATTGAAACTGAAGTATTGGTACATCTTTTATTACATGATTTTTGAGTGAAATTGTGGGGAAAATACTGTAAATGTAATGTATTATATTATGAAGACTTCCCTCTGAGTGAAATTCCTATCTACTGACTTGCTTGGATTTTTAGGTTTCAGAATGATAAGTGTTTTTTAAGCAGTAAATGCATTAGTGTGTACTTAAAATACATGTCCAATCCAGACAATTAACAATATGATTGTGAATATATAAGATTTGGTGAATTTTGTTTACTTTTCCAGCTTTACTTCCTTTCAATCCTGCCATTGGGTCTCTGGATGTATTTTGCTAGGAGAGCTAATGTCCATTTTAGAGAAGTATATAATTCTCTGCACGAGGAGTAATCTGAGGAAGGAATAGGTTTAACTTGTACCTGGTGGGTATTGTTACCTCATAGATCTTAGTCTCTGGTGTCAAATGGTGAATTGCTTTGGGTATCAGGAAAAGGAAACTTTCTGTGATATGTGTTTATTTTTTAAATCTAGTCCTGCACTGAAATACAATATGTTATTTAGCCAATAAATCCATCGATGTTTCTAACGTACCACCTTTAATGTAGTTACCAAACATATTGTATTTTATTGCCCCAAGTTTTCAATAAAATGACATGAAATATTATTTAAATTATTGCATAACCATTTTGTGATCTTCATTTCCGATAAAATCAAGTATTTTATCTTGAATGAATGATTTTGTTAGTATTTTTTACTCAATTTGTAAAGTTGTGTACTTGTTTCATTTATCATGAAAAGTCTCTTAGATGGAAAGTCTTATGAATATACTTTTCTTATTATTAATCTCAAATTTCACTACATTTAATAACTATGATTTATTTTGGAAATATTAAATGGATAACAGGGCATATTTATTAAATAACTTCTTTTCTAAATACTACCTAAATCTGCCACTGCTCTTGAAGCCTTGTTTGTTTCCGTAGAGCAAACTGTTCTCTACATGGTCATATTCAGTTTGAAACTGCTATTTTGACAATGTTTATTTATTTATGGTGATACATAATTGATCTATTTTGGGAAGAAAGCATACTGCATTAAAAAGTATTGTACACACCAGGGAGAAGATTCTACACTTGTTTAAATGAGTGATTAGCTGTTAGTAAATCATTTACCCTGAATACTAAAGTTCCTACAGTATGTGCACCAGAAATGTAAAACTTTCCTGTATCCTTAAAACTCTTTCAAATGTTTGATGTCAAGCTTATCAAACTTATCAGTTGACAATTTTTCTATGAAATTTCTTTCAAAAATTCTTTTGGAGAACTTACTCTGACCATAAATTGTCATAAATATACCAATTTGGTATTATTTGTTTGGCTATATTGTTCAGGACTTGACATTTTTGGTACCCTAGACTGATAATTTTGATACTCCCCCTCCTTTCCTGTGCATTATTGTCATATTTGTATGTTTTACCTGCTACAACTAATAGTTGTTTTTTTTAACTTTTGGTTCTTGGGTAAAAAGACTTATTAGTTTTAGTTAACTACACACACAAAAATGGATAGTTGTTCCAAATACTTCTACCAGCATTCTTCCATATGCAAGAGGGAATGGTTTGTCACTTTTGTACAAAACACCCAATCTATGTGCTACATTTTACGTTCTCTCGTCTGCTGACAGTTGCAGTATGACCTATTAAACTATGATCATTCATCACCAGTAAGCCACACTTGGCTTACAGGAAATAAAATATTTTCCTTTATTATTCTTTTATATGAAATTTAAAGTGATATACTTGCATCGTTATCTTGCAAAACAGTAAAAAAAAGTCTTCTGTGTTCCTTCACGAAGCTGATAGGTCAAGCTGCAGCCATCCTAATGGTGAATCAAACCCAGAGAGTATTGTAGGATTCACAGCATTAATTCTGAGTCAGTGGACACCCTGGAAGTTTGTTAGTTTATTTTAGGGAAGATCCTTTGTCATTGTAACCTGGAAAAATGTTTGCAACTTGTGACATAGTTGCTAATCCAGTTCTGTACTACTAAACTTTTCTTAATTACAAACTATGTCATGTATATTAAGTCTGGAATTAAAATAATGTTATGAAAGAGTGCAGTCTAATAAGAAGAGACTTGCAAAAACTCTTGAAAGAGGTCAACTGTCCTGTCAAGTTTCAGGAACACTGGTTTGTATTGTAATAATCATGGTATAAAAGTTCTTCTAAAAGTCCATTATTCCAGAAATGAAAGGATTCATAAGGACATTCTATTTCTTCAACATATTGCAAGTTGCGCAATATATTTAAAAATATAGGATTATTAGCTCTGTGATAGTTCAAGTGAGCATGAAATAGTTTCCATGTCTCCCAACAGCCATATATTTTATAGACCTAGTGATGGTTACCATAGGTAAATGGATTTTATTGTGAAGTGTTCAGGAATAGGATTCTGTTTCAAATTCCATTTGACTTATGAATTCAGGTGTAGCTCAGTTTTAATTATTTAGCTTGTAATTAATTTGAAGAGTATATTTTGAAGAACCAATATAACAATTTTCTCTCAACTCTATGATAATTAATTTTCATACAAAATTTTTCTATTAAATAAGGTTTGCTGAATGTAGGAGTGGTTTTCTCTACCTAAATGAGTGAACTGCCACTAAAATATTGCTCAAGGCTGTTAGTAGAGTTGAATAAATGGGACTGTCACCACCAGCACAAATCTAATGAAGGTCAAGTAGAAATAATTTATAAAGAAATGAAGACAATCCACCAGTACCATGTCACCAAAAGTGATAGATATATCAT
>NNCF01129813.1:879533-912597 GCA_002313205.1 Laupala kohalensis | reverse complement strand
TATATATATATATATATATATTACTATGATGAAAAAAATTGTGAAGTATGTTTATCGTTGATCACGTTTTTGGCCTCCATTATATAACATTAGGGTAGTTTTTCACGTTTATATCAAATAAACTAACAATTTCTTTTACGCCAACGTTTTGATATATTTTATATCTTCTTCAGGGCTATATTTATACAACAAAGGATATTATCCGTGATACACTACTCGCAAAACTATATTGCAGCCATAACACGATAAAGATAAGAAAACACCTTGTACATACCTCACAATTTATATCCCAGAATACATTATTCATGAATCATCCCATAACACAAGTCGCCATACAATACAACTTCTCCGCACACGATATCTAAAACTATATTACAACAATGACACTACGGAAATTCAAAAACAACCTTGTCCATACCTAAGATGAATTTTCGGTAACGGAAATTTATTTGAACTAAGTAGAATAAGGGCTATTACTGGTCATTTACAAAGATGGCATAGACTAGAGAGGAGTTGCTTGCGTTTGTGTGTAATATGTATATATCTTATATAGATGTCCGCCATGCGACCGAAAAGGCCTTTTGCATTAATAAATAAAAATAGAATGACAGAATCTTTTATTACATTTTTAGTTATTAATAAGCAGTTTCATGAAAATTCAATTTTATACATATGCCAATTTTACTCCTCTATTAATTTAAAATATCACGAGTTTTTCCCAATTTCCTATATAAATTTTTACATTAATACGTAGTATGTCTATTTTATAATTACATTATTTGAGAAAAACCTTGGACCTTGGAAGTCACATTTCTGGCATCAATAGAAATTGAAGTATATAAAACACAAGACATTAAAATCCAGGGAAAATTTGTAGTTAAGGGTTAATACCTATTTTCAGTTATGGGTAAAATGTGCAAAATGTATGGTATTTCATAATTATTTTTCAATACCTTAGCTATTTCGTAGTCTATGCAGTAACCCAAAATGTCCAATGATGCACAAGGTTTCATAGAATCTTGCCCTGGAAAAGAAATATTCTTGATGAAAATATTCATTACATTTTGTAAAACCAAAATAAGAAATTGTGCAGAGAATGCATTAGGAATTGCACTCTCAGTGGGAAGAAAAGGACACCTTCCTTCCTCTCGGTCGTCTGACGAAGAAAGAGCAAGTTTGATGAAAGAATGTTCCGAGTGTCAGGTGGAATAACTTTGTTACCAAATAACTTTGTTAGTAATGAAAACATGATCTATTTTAGAATCGACGTCAACCAAAGTTTCGTCGTCTGTCTAAAGCTTGAATTGCGTAGAACACTTTCCCGTCGAAGAGACCATAAGGTGACATGCCTGAACGGTGACTCAGCACTTAGTTACTGTCTTAACGTGTACCTACTCCTTTAGATGTAGGATACACTGATCTTTTCTGGTAGTCAATGCTATGTGGAAGAAGAAATTTCGGCTAGGTATGATATTTCGTGCAAAGCAAGAGGGTCCCACTTTGATTCTCGATCTACTCAATTCTACCTATTCGTAGTTAGCACATTAAGGTTATCACAAATAACGATGCTGAACAAATTATATTCGGTGTTACCTTACCATATTTTTCAATAATCTTCCCTCGCCGACAGAAGCATGTTTTGATGGCACGATTGACAGCTTCTTCAAACCTGGGATCTTGATTTAAGCTTTGGAAAGAAATTTCTTGAATTTTTTCCAGTATTGGTTCTTTGTGGGCATTTAACTAAAATCATACAAATAAGAAACTACAATTAGGAATACTCGCGACACACGTAAGAAAGTGAAATGACTAAGGTAACTGTCGGGATACTTACTGCTCCCAATTTGCTGTACACGCAGAGTGATTCACACTGAAACAGAGAAACAATATGGAAATCTAATGTGATGTGTAATGTTTTGATTCTCAAGTCAGGACTTCACGTACGACTACAACAAGATTTGTAGTACGCGACATCTCGCAAATATATTCTAATGACGTGCCTTGATGCTTTTGTGGGAGAATATCAGAATTACTATTTCATAGATGTGTTCTGTTGCCTGCTTCTTTCATCATTTACATATTCATATTCTTTATTTATGTTGAACTTGCTTCACAAACTGTGTTGAAAATTCTATCAATTTTTTCCTCGCCAACTCAAACGATCACTTGTACTTAGCCACAAATACGTGTTAACAATGACCTAGGTGAAGTAATAATTATTTTGAATTGTCACATAATGTGATGTGTATATATATATATATATATAGTGACATTCAGAAATGAGCCCTACAATATTTTCAGCTTGTACTATCCACGGATTTCAGACACGCTATGATTACTTCAAAAATAAATTATTAAAATGCTTTCGTAAAATCGTAAGATATTTTGGAGGATAATTCCCAATGTACTGTCCCGTTACAAACCGTGTGAAAATATTTGCAGAATAATTCTCATCTTATAAATGGTATCAGTTGTGATATTGATAAAACAGATTCAAAACAACGCAATAGGTGTTGAAAGAAATTTTTAAACTATCACTCAACGTAAATATTGTCTCGAGTCTTCGATCCTTCGCTCAATGTAGTTTTTCTAGTGGCTGTTAATACGAGCTTCCGTAAACACATTGCCTACCCCCTTCTGAGTTTGGGTAGCTCTCGTAAGCTATGCCTCTTTTGGGAGCAGTTTGGCTAAAAGGCTTACGCCTGAACATTAATGTCGAAGTTGAAATATTTGAAGCTTCAAGATAGAGAGGGGCGTTCAACAACTTCTCCTATTATCTGAATTCTGAGAAACAGTATTCGAATTAAAGAAAGTTTAGAGAGGGAAAACTTTCCAAGCTTGTCAATTCATTTTTCAATATAGCACTTCATAAAATCTTCAAGGAACTGTCGTTATATTCGGGGAGGGGGCATTTAAAAGGACCTGATCGTCTTTGTAATTTTTTATTTAACTCTGAAGAGAATTCACCTTCTATAAACTACTCCAATTTTTTTCTCACGATAAAGATTTCTAGAGTATCTTACTATAATGATGTTCATATATTCCATGAAACATTGTTGGCACATTCGTTGAAATTAATGTTTAATTTGACAATTATTATTGACAATCTTGTGTGTGGAAATTATTTTTCCCTGGTTGGGAATCAACATAAGATGTAGACGTTGGGGGGAAAAGTCAGAAGGGAGAAATTCCCTGGCTTCCCCCCTCCTTTAATTCGAACCCTGTCAATGTTAAGTCGCGTACCCCGTGTTCCTCGGTGCTTTCCAAGCAGTGGAGAAGGTCGTCCTCACGGTCACCGGAACATGAACAGTCCGAGGTTGGCGGCGTGACGTCGTCTTCACCCACAGCAGCACACAGCAGAGAGAAACGGAAATCCGGAGTGGGTTCCTCATGACGCAATGGGAAAGCATAGTTTGCCCCTGTTGATTCGCATTACGTCAATGAACATGAACATTAGCTAAACTTTCCTCTTCTTTTGCGCATTTGAAGCGCTTTACCTTAAATCACGGAACTTTGATAGAAATCACCTTTTTTAAGAAAATTTTGGTAAATTATTTTAAATTTAGTTTTGAATGTGCCGATCGTCTCCTGGAACTTTTTCATAGTTTTTGGGTGTAAGAAAATTTCGTTCATTATTTTAGCCATATTGCATGGTTACAAAATATTAGTTTCCAGGCAAGAACGAAATCTCGATTTCTAACATCTTTTCTCTCTAGCGGTCTTAGAGGTTAAGTAAAAAGGTTTATCTTCTCTGTATTATTTCTAACAATCGAAAAATATTTCTTTTCTTCTCGATGGCAAAGAAAAAAATGAACATTGAATCACTGCCTTGTGGTGAAGCAAGAGTATTCTAGATTAATGCAATGTCGTATCCAACCCTAACCATACAGCGATTTGGAAATCCTACCGTGCAAAACCACTTGAATATTCTCTTGTCCCAAGATTAAAATACATGTGCCTCTAAGATGCCTTAAATATTACAGTGAGATGACTGTAAAAACCATTTGTTACTTTAAAAATTAAAAATAAAGAGCGTACCTTTAGTCTCATTAATGATGCCGCATTCCATGAAAACATCATTCATGCTAGTGTTCCAAGGAAAGTCGCAGCAGAACTGCAAAGGAAAGAAGGTAACTCGCCTGCGCAAATGCTGTAGTTGCAATTTTCTGGAGACTGGAGGCACCACCTGATGGCCTGCGAGGTGGTGGACAATATGAGATATGTCTTTTGCAAAGGCCTTGAAAATGGGAATTCGTTACAGTGAACAGTGAGGGACAAGGGTCAGAATATATGAGACTTAGTGTTTGTCTTTTGCATTATGGTTTCCTTTTATAACAATATAGAATTAGAGTGATGACGAAAACAGAAGTATTTTGAGTTTATACGTGTTTGCGGAGACAGTTCAAAGGGATAACGAGTTTTACAGTGGTTGCGTTAGTAATTCGTAATAGCAAAAAATAATAGCTGACAGGGGTGGAGAACATAATAAAAATGTGGGCAGAAGACAGGAGTGTAAATGTTCGGTAGATCTTTCTTATTAGGGGTATGATGTGAAATGACACTAAATATTAAGAGGAGAGAGAGGTTGCGAATGTTAGAAAGGGAGACAGCTCGAATGCAGGAGGTTACTTACCTCTCTGCGTCCCTGACGCTCAACCCCGCTGCTGTCGCTCGGATCCCCTGTCCACAAAAACACCGCGTGAGTTTCAAAAATATTATTCATGTATTTCCTCACGAACAAGATGAAGATTTAGCTTACTCTCTGATTGGAGGAAATATCTGCAGATACTCTCTAAAACTTTCCCGATTGACGTAACTGAACAAGTAAATACTGAAAGACCTCAAAATGATACTCAAAAGAAAAAGCAATTAAGGAAGGAAAACTGAGAAGAATCGTACATTTCTTTTCATGTTGAATTATTCCTAAAGAATTTTATAAAAAAATAATTCTGAACTACTCGCTATAATGAGTTTTCATAGGGTGACGTTTTCTCGCAAACTCTCCAGGATGGACCCAGTTGAAATCGCGTCTTAGTAGAGCGCCCATATGAACTTGTGCTTCAAAGTGGATGGTCACCAGTTTGGTTCAAGAGGTGAAAGATGCACCATTTCTCCGAATGGTCATACGTAGTCTCCATTACGTTTGGCCCATAATTCTTTGTACTTTATTTTTGATTTTTTCCAATCTTATTGAAAGTTCATGATGCCTTAAATCGGGGTCGTTTACGATTGCGCTCTACAGAGCTTTACGGGTGTGCTTCTGTTTATAGTTCAGATCGCCGAGTGCTACTCGTACCTGACGTCACACAATGGGACGAATCTCTTGTATTGTTATACAATTTGAAATTGTTTTTAGTCACCTTTTTTTGTAACGGTGTTCATAAAACTAAACAAAATTATCACAAATGTTCTTTCCTTACAAAAATCTTCTTACATTATATTATTAAAGTATACATATTTCCCAACAGAAATTTGTTTTGATTTTTCCTTCCTGTTTATTTCTCATTTGGTTGGAAATGTATTGCATCTTTCGACTCAACTGAAAGTCCGCTCACGAGTGTCTCGACCTCAGTAATATGCATTATTACAAGAAAAGAAACTTTCCCTCTCGTTCGAACTCGAACGTATGCTAGTTTTCCCTGCGTTGTCCATGTACTCCGTGGCTCTGTCTACATTAAATGTCGAGAAATACACCCCCCTAATCTTATCACAAATTCAGCACATACTTGGTGGGTTAGGTATCACTAAATTATAGTTGAAATAGAATGAATTTTTTAATTATTTATCCTTCATGACAGCACTACTAACAAAACGAAAGGTAATAACTTATTACACATTCAGTTTCATGACGAGAATCACTGCCTTGCTTTTTCTTTCATCTCGGCTCTTCTCTTACTCAAAATAATTGTCATTGTTATGCCGTTGTGAATTTCAAAGCATTAATGAATCTTTTGTCTCTTTCAAAGCATTAATGAATTGTTTAAGTTATGAAACCTGATTTGAATGTATAATAGTTGTTACGAAATATTTTCATATATATTTTTTAATTTCTTGAACAATTTTGAAGGTGAAAATGAAGGTCGTCAAAACTAACTCAACGCTATCTTGCGCATTGTATTGATGAGGATTGACCAGAAACCTAACGAGATTTTTTCCTGCTTGTTCGGGCCTCATTAATTTTTATAAGTTTTATTTGGAATTTTAAATACTTTAAATGAATAATGGTGAAACACAGAGTTGAAGCAATATGTGAAATTTACATGAGTATTTAGTTATTTACACAAGTGAGAATAATCCCAGACATTTCTTTCGCTTTCTAAAAGACAACGATTTATGCCACTTTCTTCTGAATATATATTTTATTCGTCCCTTCAGCTTAAACATATTAAAATACAGAGAATAACAATAGATAAACATCCAAAAATTTCAAAGAAACTTTAAGTCTGTCAGACAAACTTTAAAATAATCTCACATTTGACGGATAAAATAATATTTCTTTGAAATGTGTAGATGATTCTTTTATGTTATCCTCTGGATTGTCTCAGGAATGCAGCCACATCCACATGGAATAAATTAAAAAGAAAATTTGGTACTAAAGTACTGATGTTTCTCACATATTATTTCTCTTACCTTCGGTTGAACGAATATTTCTGTGAGCTAATACCATGGTGGAAGCCAACAACTATGAAGAGAAATAACAAATGCATTAAATAACTTAATTATTTCCTTAAAATAATATATATGAACTTCAAAATAAATTATATTTCTATTATTAATTAATTTACTGAAAAAAAGTTGTTGATAATGATTTAGAGAACTCACGATAAACTTTCCGACCTGCAATTTTAATTATTTGGGACGGAAAGGGACGGGGTACTATCCCGAGCTAATAAATAAAATTTTGCTTAGTGTTTCTACTCGTAGAAGCGAGTTGAAGTAAACCTGAACGTTAGTTGAATGATTTATGAAAGCAATAGTCGTCATAACCATGGAATTTTAACGTCTATATGTGGACACAAATGGAAGAACGTTCCTGTTTCTACAGTCGTGTGTACTTCCCTAACAAAATTTTAAGGGAACGAATGCAAAACCAAGGAATAACTTTCTATGTGTTTCATCACTTCCTACCGTAGAACCATACCAGTACTTTTTGCGTAAAGTACGTACTATCATAAACGTACTAAAAAGAGAATTCAAATAATGCTCCAACATCCTGAAAACAATCTTATTTTTTGCTAAAAAACGTATTCATTTTTTGAGTGCTGTGAACACTTTCAATACTTGTGATGGTCAATATTTGGTTCAACGATTTTCAGCGTTTTGTTTGAGAATTTGAAATTTGAAGGATAAATTGTTTTCTAAAACATAATATAATCTGTTTTTATCGCTGATTTAAAATATATGAAGTGAGTTCATAGGTAATCGAACATTCGAGGGTTCAATCATTTAGTTCTAAGTTTTTATTCGTTCATGCATTCATCCCAGAAGAAGCATGTTTGGAAAGAAGACAAATACTCCAACCTATTTCCTGTCAAGTTCCTTCTGTATTCGGAAAAGAAAATACAGCAAAAGGACTTGATACGGGTAAATAAGAACAGTATTTAAATAATACTTTGGAATCGCTTACAGAATTGTAAGAAATGCGTTATCAGATGATAACACATTATATTCAATTAGTGTAGAATTATGTTCCCTTGGATTTTAATCGCCCTAATACGAGAAGTAGACACATTCATCTTGTTATTAGATAAAAATACTCCTATCTTTCTGATTGTCTTTATGTATATTATGCAATAGGATATGCGGATTCAAATTATTATTGATTGTCTATAATAATTAGGATCCGCATACCCTACTGCATAACTCTCATCTTGTTCCTAATGAAACAAAATTTTCGATCACTCATTGGCCATCATCTGCACTGTACAAAACAAACTAATATAATGAAAGAAAGTGTGGAAAATGTCTGTGAAGCGCAGAACCGAAGAATCATAGAAAAATAATTTGAAGAAAGTACAATAAGAAATCGTGATGGAATACAGAAACGAAGGGTAGTTGAAGTACGTGGAGGCAACGACAATTTAAACGTGATAATTTATTATCTAATTATTAAGAAATTTCAGGAAATGGAGGTTAATAATTTGGAGAACACGAGATAGATGGGATAGTGTCATTGTAATTTATTTGGGGAGACCAACTGATCTAATTTTTATATTTACAATTAGAGGTTTTGAACTTAGGTCAATTAAACAAAATAATTATTTTTCTAACGTTCAGGAAAATGCTCTTCATATTAACTCAAACATAATAAGAGAAACCAATAAATTTTATAAGTCATCCAATTATTTCTGATTATCAATACATACTATAATTTCTTCTCGTGTTGGTAAGTTAAAATAAAGTGTAATTGAACAAAATCGATTTGAATAATAATTTTCGATTTATCATTTCACTTTTGCTTATTGCTAAACCACATTTAAATGAGAACTTCAGTGATTCTGGAGCGAAGAAACTTTGAACACTTTAATTTTGTGTCTAGACTTCAGTTTTGTATATTAATTCACAAATGAAGAGACTATACAAATAGTATATTGGTGATTTTCCTATTTTATCTAGCCATTAAATGTAAAAATGTAAAAAGACGAAGATAAAATACCTGTAAAATGACATTGTGTTCAGGAGAGCTCCAAACACGTAAAAACATTCACTTCCGTGTAGTAAAAATTTGAATATATTTTAAATATATCACGATATCAATTATTGTTATTGTAAACAATGAGTATGATCCCTTTGACTCCGACGGACTTATCTTTGGACGAGATAGTTGTTTTCTTAAGCTTCTAAATATCTAGCATATACAGAACTAGATAAAAATCAGATGAAATTTAGATGCATTTTGATCTTGTTTTACATTACACAATATAAAGATAAACGGCAAAATATTTCTTTATAAATGGTATATAATTTGAAAACGTATCATTGAGAATTATTAGTTTATAATTCCTTAATGATTTGTTACAGAAATGTGATCTTGTAATCCCAATACTTTAAACTAGAAACAAAGTATATTGAACTGAATTGAGAAACCGGGCATATGCCCCTTAAACGTGACGGTTAAATGTGTCATGTTTCTAATGCAACAGCAGAAAGTATGAAAATGTACTCGCATGTCATCACTGAAGAAATACATTGACAATTCGTAGAACACTGACATTTTTGAATTTTTAAATTAATTTTAAGGAACGTTTACCAACTTTTCATGAAGTAAAAACATAAGTTGATTCAAGAAAATATTGGTTAGGGATCATATATAACATAAGGATGAGATGATTTAAGGTAGGTTGCTGTTTGCTGGAAGTCAGGAAATAATTCGACCATTTGAAATTTTATTTCTTACTTGCGGAAAAAAGGAGATATTTTTAACCAACAAAGAACAAAAACTGTGTGTTGCAAAACAACTAACCAACAAACAACACTCGTGATTGTAACGGTCGATTCTTGCGGAAGGAATATTTTAGATGATAATCCATTCAAAAACTATTTCGTAGTAGCTACGACAAAGAAAGAAAAAACTAAAACCAAAGTTCATATGAACATGTTAATGCTTGCAAGTGACCTGAGCAAAATTCTATCGGCTGAAATCACATGGCTTGTGACATCGTAAAATAGGACTCACTAGTGACAGCGCGCGAGTGATGCTCATGGTGACGACGCCGTCAGCTGTCGGGTTGTCCACTATGGATATCTGACCTCTGGTCTCAAAGGGAGCTTCTGCACTGCACATCCGCCGGTACGGCACATCCGCTTAAGCTCCGGACAAAGATGATATCATTTCCTGCTTCGACACAGGAACAAGTTATAGGTTCCGCTCGTGTAATCACACATTTGGGAAAAAGTCATGAATGAAATGTCAAAATATCCGTTACATAACCTTAAAAATACTAACTGGACACGTACTAAAACCACATTCGTTTTCATCTGCGTGAGCAAAAACCACTTTAACATCCATTTATTACACAGGAGCGCGATGCTTAAGATCTTTAATGACTTTCCTTCATCAAATCTAAAACATTCGTTTCGAACATCTGGCGTAATCACATGTTCCCCCCTTACTCATTCGTGTAACGGGACAATATACAATATTAAGTAGGTCCTAGACGAGCAAGCTGCTTGATCAAACGGTTCAGTCAATCGATTGACCTGCGCTTCAATCAATCCTTCAATCTTTTGATCAAAACTCATTCTCACTTGAGTTTCCGACTCGGAAAGAGTGTCTGTCGTGAAGTCTCTCTGAAAATGGTTTCGAATGCAGATTTGGTCTTTCTTACCTTGACATTGGTTGTCCTCAAGCGGAAAAAACAACTTAAGAGGAAACGACGTTGGTCCAAGGACTGGTATAAAATGAGAAACCGCTTCACTCATGAACATTTACTCAACGTTCTGCGCGATACGAAACCAGAGGACTACAGGAACTACATTAGAATGGACCAAGACAGTTTTGATTTTTTACTGAAGTTAGTACGGACCAAAATAGAGAAGAAGGATACAAATATGCTTGAAGCGATTCCAGCAACAGAGACTTTCCATCACATTGAGGTTCCTAGCTTCTGACATGGATTTAGAAGACCTGAAATTCATGTGCACCATTGCTCTTCAGACCTTGGAAGTCATCATAATGGAAACTTGTTTAGCAATTATCGAGGCATTGGAAGATAACATTCAGGTTTATATATTTTCTTTATTCCCTTTACATTTTGAACAAAAAAATAAATTAAAGAAGAAGTAGAATGTAAGCAACGAGCAAGAGCAAAGGAGGCAAAATTTGTTACAATAACATGATAATAAAAAAAACTTGAATTTAAAAATTTGAATAAAAAAAAGATTCAATAATTCAATTGAAATTTTTTTGACGTTTTAAATGTATGCATTCGCATATAACTGAAATTTGGTTCACAATTTCACATTGAGCTGAATGATGAGAAAAACAGCAGCATTTGCATGTTCCGAGATTTCATGGTGTGGCTGTTGGCACGCTGAAGTGGGAGAAGGGTCAGTTGGACGAGAAGGGGAAGTCAGGAGGACGTTGGGATTGTGTTGCCAATTACAACCTGGATGGGTCGAATAACTTGAGTGAGACGATGTCGATGATGATGATGATGAAGCTGGCGAAGGTGACCAACTTTGGAACGTTTCAAAACGCACTCCTTCCCTTGTCAAAGTGCCCATTTGTGATTCAAAAAGTGTGTCATTTATGATTTTTTCTGCGAAGTGTCTTTAGTCTGGAAGAAATTTTTTTAATTTCATAGCCTAGCCCTGAGCTAGTATGTCCTTTTCTGTCTGAGGTCGCTTAAAATACTTAGTAGCTAATCCCACTAGTTGTTCAGTGGAATCTGGCTGACCTTTCCTTTTCTTCTGTGGAGGAAGGACTGGTTTGGGATCAAGTAGTGCTGCTGTGCTAGAATGAGACACTTCACTTTGCGAGTCCTCATCAGGCAACGGTTGCTGTGACAAAAAAGAAATGTACAAAAATAATGAAAACGGTTGAGATTATACTTAACAATATGTAATTACGTTCATTTATATATGTTTTTATTTCTCATGTAACTATGAAAAGGTTTGTCTCTTGTTTTGAAAGTTCCGAAATTTGAAGAAGGATGGAAACAGGTCGCACAAGAATTCGAAGACCAATGGAATTTCAATAACTGCGTTGGGAGCGCCGATGGCGAGCAGGTGTTACTTCAAAAGCCTGCCAACTCCAGCTCTTACTATTACAATTACAAAGGGTCTTTTAGTATTGTGCTTATGGCTATTGTTAATGCAAACTATCAATTTATAATGGTCGACGTGGGAGCGAATGGCCGAGTGTCAGATAATGGAGAACACGCTGTTTTGGCGCAAGTTGTCTGAGAACCAACTTAACGTGCCTAATTCTCGAGAGTTACCAGGTACTGGTAAAAAATTTCCGTACGTGTTCGTTGGTGATAAAGCTTTTCAATTACTCCCTAATTTTATGCAGCCCTATAATAAAGCCGTTTTGACGGACGAGAAAAGGATTTTTAACTACAGATTGTCCCTTGTGAGGAGGGTAGTTGAAATGTTCTTGGAATAATAACCAAGAGATTCAAAATATTTCAAAAAGACATTAAATTTGAACCTCAGAAAGCTATAAAAGTTGTTTTGGCGTGCTGTCATTTCCACAACTACTTGTGCATAAGAACCAGAACCTACTATTTGCAACTTCATGACGTTGCTATTGAAAGTACTTGTACTGGTGCTGTGGAACCTGGATAATGGAGAAAAGACACTCAACTGATGGCACAACTTCAAAGAACCAAAGGCAACTCAACAGTTGAAGCAAAAAAGTAAGGGATGACTTTTGCGAATTCTTCAACACGTGTGGGTCAGTTCAATGGCAAAACAAGTGCCTACATAATTAGTGTCAACAAAGCTTAGCAGCAGTGTATTGTCTTTTTTTTACTTTTTTGCAGTTGTGTAGTCATTGTAGCTATTGTAATAGTATAAGTTACAGTCTGTTCCAAGCTATAAGATATATAGTTTTGAAAAATAGTACGAATCAAAACAAAACAAAATCAATTGTTTCATAGTCAAATTTAAAATAAATAAATAAAAAAGGAATTGGTACGCTATTTAACCTTATTTTATGCCCCTCCACACATAAGTAGGTACAATAAAATGAAATTCTTTCCTGTGAAGTTTCTGTTTCTGCGACTTCGATCTGCAAACGCGAGGTCGTTGTAATACCACAGCGAAGGTTCCGGGATGTCATCTGTTGACGCCCCAGACTCTCCCCCCCTCGATCGCCTTGTGCTCCCGGTTGTAATTCGTTCTTAAAACATTTATTTTTTAAAAATTCATGAACTGTGAAGTTCGGTTTCAATGCCTTTAAAACCCCCACAATTTTTTCAAATGCTGCACTTTTTATTTCGTTTAAAGTAGTCTTTACTTTTTTACTTTCCACAGCTCAAGGTAATCCCTGTATAACTCTATTAGCAGGCTGATAAACACACGCTCCAAACTTTCAGAATTTATATTACACTGCTTTTTTGCGAATTTTCAAAACATAGAAATTCAGTTTCCGCGTTTTGAGGGAGCAATACGTTCTCTATGGTTGCCGGCGAGTGACTGACGCAATTCTAGATCAAAGTTCGCCTAGATGGTCCAGCACCCTCGTCAACCGCTTGAGCCATTCAAACTTTCTATCAATCACCGTCAACGCTTGGCTCAAGCGTCAAACGGGTTCCTAGATGGTCAATCATGCTTGATACAATCGATGGACTCTAGCTTTTGATCGAAATGATTGACCGTTTAGGGCCTCATATAAAGAACATGTACGCGATTAACACTCGCGTACTGAAAGAACACATGCGAATTTATGCAAACAACTACAAGTTTTGAGAGATAGAAAAGTTTTACTACAGAAACTTGTGTCACTTTGGGAAACTGCTCAAATAATGAATTCCTTTCATATAATAATAATAATAATAATAATAATAATAATAGTGTCTTTATTTTGTCGAGACTCAGACCATAAAGTCTGCTCTTTCATCTAACCATTTAAAACTTTAACATTTTAAAATACAAGAGAATTGGGAGGATCGTATTGACATGTAACATTTAATTTTATGGGATATTTTCAAAGTTTTCTCTGAAGCTATCTAAATACAAAAACTTAAAAATTATAATACAAATATTAATAAAAATTGTTCTCCTTCCTTGTAGTTTTTTAAGAAATATGAAGACATAAAAAGCTCACAAACGCAGAAAATGATTTTTTATGTATTGTTGTGTTTGTAAATGGGAAATGTAGCTTATCTACATGGAGTGATAGGAGTCGGGAGGTAGGTCATTGTTAGCAGGTGGGCCGCTTTGCTGAGTTTACCACGTGGAGGGGTTAGTAGAAATGGTTAGTTATTGACACTAGGAGGAGCTGGATAGAGGAAAGGTTGGCTTTCCAGTAGTCACAGCTATATGAACTGGGTCATTAATGTGCAAAGCTACAAATTTTCTGGTCCCATCGGGAATCGAACCCGGGAAGACTTGGTGAGAAGCGACAACACTACCACCTGCACCACCGGTGAACCTAGAAAATTATTGCGCGACTACCACACCGAGAAAAATTATGTATGTCATCAGACTACTTTTTCGTATGTGAAGCTTAGGAAGCAAATGGAAGTAAGGGAGTAGGTGACCCATGTTGTTCAATTGTCAGAAAGAGCAAAAAAGATAGCTGTGCCAACTACCTAAAGTGGTTGAGTAAAAGACCGGTCCTCCGGATACTTCCAACGGTCAGCTGTTTACCTGAAGCTTTTCTCTTGAAGGGAGTGGCGGGACTAGCAGATTTCGATAGCAGTATACGCGAATTGTCAGTCGATGAGGCAGAATTAACATGTTATGGCGCACGGAAAATATTGGTACGGTTGTCTCCGTCTAATTGCTACAGTTAACAATCAATTGTATTTGAGTGCGCATACGCAAAATGTAAGGAATTTGAATGTACCGCGCACAGACTAATTACCGCGTTTCGTCACTCTTTTGTTTCGTTCGAACGCGAGGCGTTGTGATGTCATGTGGCCATGTGCGAAGTGTGTACCAGTGTGTATGTTATGAAGAGACCGGTAAGTGTAGGAAGATCCTCAATGTTTCTATTAAAACATTAATATACTATTTTTGGATTTAACTGTTAAAGTTTAGATTTATATGCTGCGATTCCAGGACAAGTTCTTGATCTTACAATGACGTCACCTCGTATCCCGGAAAGAAAACATTAACCCAAGTTATGTTATCGAGCTTTTGTAGAGTATTATGAAATGCTGCTCGTTTACATTCTTAAAACATTGATTATGACGACTGACGACGAAGAAGTATTTGAGGTAAGGTGTTTCATAACCTTTTTCCTTAGAATTCACTTGTAACCCTATTAGAAATATCATGGAACACTACATTTCATCGCTAGCAGTTAAAGAATATTGCGGCCAAATATAAGAATATGGTCCTATCAGGGTTCGAAAAAATCATAGATGCCATATTACTACAAATATTATTGCGGATCCAAAAATATAAGTCGTATTCTTCACTCTTCATATTTACGGTAATTATAAATAAATATTGTTCCGCACTATTTTCTTCTTTCCGCCACCGTTTATATTAGTATGTTAGGGTATGATAATTATAACGTGGCTCGCGACAGCTAGCCATGAACAATTATAAACAATTGTTCGGTCACAGTCGATGATGTTAGGTTTGTAAATCCCGGCGATTCCGTTTTAAGAAAATCTATTAAAGTGTGAAGATGGAAGCGATGGTGGAGGTAGCAGCAATCGCGGAAGGATATACGAAGAAAAAGGTTATTTTTCTACGGCCTTGGACCGGATGGTTAACTTGGTCCTTTATTTCTTTTCATAGCTAACACGGTAGGAGTAGAATGTTTTATCTTGAAATACTGTATTTTTATGAAGTTTTTAAATGTTGATAATTGAATATTGAATGTTCGCTAGATACTTCTTACATTTAAAAGTGGTCTACAATGTACATGAAATGAATAGAACAAGAATCTTTCAAAATGACTAAGTGTTTATAAAATTACTATAAAACATACTTCAGACTACCATGCTGAATTTTTAGTTGCAGAGCGAATATAACGAGCTGATATTTGACTGACTTTTATTAAGAAGCAAGCACTTGAATGACAATACACACAGACAAGCAAAGAACGAAAAACAAAACAAAATCAGACCACATACACTAAAGAGAAACAGTGTTACCAAACAAGTAACTACAAAAATAATGTTACTTCAACACTTTCCATTATTTGAGAAGTCCAAATTGGATCATTCTAAACCCAAACAGTTACGCAGAACCTGAAGTCTGGGGCGAGGCATGGGCTTCGTCAGAATATCAGCAAGCTGATGTTCAGTACCAATGTGCTCAACAGCTAGCATCCCCTCCTTGATCCGGTCTCGAATGAATAAATATTTCCGCTGAATATGCTTGGTGCGGAAGTGAAACTCAAGGTTCTCAGAAAGCCTCCTTGCTGACTCATTGTCTATGTGGTGTATTGGTAGGGTGGACAGACCTATTAATTCCTTAAATAGCCGAGAGATCCAAAGAGTCTCTTTTGAACCCAAGTTAGCACCAACGTTTTCTGCTTCGCACATGGAGTCAGCAACCAATTCTTGACGACGACGCATCCAAGTAATAGCTGCATCCGCAAACTTGATAACCACTTCACTCGTCGAACGCAATGTATCTGGACACCCAGCAAAATCAGCACCACTGTAACACGCAAGTAAAGGCACCGTGGGGTCAAAACGATAAACCAATTCTAAATTGATGGTTCCATCCAGGTAGCGAATAACTCGCTTCACTCGTAACATGTCGCCCTCTGTGGGATTCTCCAAGTGACGCGACAGAACACTCATGCTGAAAGCGGTGTCAAAACGAGTGCCACGGGCAACGTAGAGTAGGGCACCAACGGCCGAGCGATGGGGGAAATTTGGCACTTTCACTGGCGTGTGAACACTGAGTTTTTCCAAGGTGGTAAGTACCGGATTGCATCCTTCCATGTTGAAACGACTGAGGATCCTCCTGATGTACGCAGACTGGCTGAACCTGATGTCATCATCACGTCGGGTAATTTCAAGTCCGAGAAAATAAGACACTACTTTTGCGATAATCTCAAATCGTGAGCGTAGCTGCTCTATGAATAAATCCGTTTCCGACTGACTTGTTGCTGCTACCAATCCATCATCAACGTACAGCAGAACGATGATCTTACCAGTTGACGAATGTATACACATGGATCTTCACGACTTTGTTGAAATCCTGAACGTGTCATAAAATCGTGAATTTTTTTGAATCCAGCAGCGTAGAGCCTGCTCGAGACCATATAAGCTTCGCTTGAGGCGACAAACGTGACTTGTCCCATCAGAATATCCTTCTGGTTGCTTCATAAAAATTTCTTCCTCAACATCTCGATACAAGAACGCAGTAGAGACGTCAAACTGCCAAAGAATCATCTTTTTCACAACTGCGATGGACAACAGCGATCGAATAACTTCAAGGCGCGCAACTGGTCAGAAAGTGTCTCCGTAGTCAACACCGGGTCGTTGAGCGCATCCCTTGATGACCAATCTTGCACTATACTTGTTAGTACTTCCATCAGGATTACGCTTGATTAGAAAGACCCACTTAGTATTTATGGCCTTCTTTCCCGAAGGGAGATTCGTCAATTCCCATGCATCGTTTTTATGCATAGATCCAATTTTAGTGTCCATGGCAAATTTCCACTCAACTCTATTCTCACCTGAAATTGCTTCATTGAAGGTATTCGGCACACCTTCTGTCAGAAGAAAAGTTGGAAGTAAAGTAGTCTTCTAGCCAACTGGGACGCTTTCTCTCCCTAGACGACTGCATTGATCTCTCAGGTTGGTTGTCAGGCTGCGCTTCTGATACTGAATCGCAGCTAGATTCCTCATCTGGATTGTCTGTTTCAATTCTAGGCACTTCGATAACCTTCTCTCCTTCAAGATCCTTTTCTTCCGTGATTCCGTCTTCCCTGATAGACCAGGCAATCTTCTCATCACATTTACCCACTTTCTCAAGAAAACATCTCGCGAGACGACATTTCTTTTCCCAGGAATGTAGATTCGATAACGTTCATCGCCGTCATATCCAACAGGATAGCCTACCATCGCCTTTGGTTCCATTTTGCGCTGGAAGATGAACGTAGCATTTTGAGCTTACATTATGCAGGTGTTTGATCCTTGGCTTCTGACCAAACCACAGCTCATATGGCGTCTTGTCAACAACTGACGACTCGATTGAGAATGTAGCCTGCGATAATGACAATCTAATGTCCAGGATTCGATTCCCTGTTCGAGTCAACATTTTTCCCCTCCTTGCTCTCCCGAGTCGTGTGGTGGTGGAAAAAAACGTGACGTCAGAGGTGGGGCGATGTGGTGGGGGAAACATGACGTCAGAGATGGGGTGATGAGGTGGTGAGTCGTCTAGAATGAACGTACTTCGTGCTCTCACGCTGTAGTCTCTCGTGTGCTGTCATCGAGGATGGACGTGCGCTGTCGTGGTTCTGTCTCTCGTGAGGTGTTCTCGAAGGTGGTCATCGCAGTAGTGTCTTTCGCTCGTGCGCTGTCGTCGTCAGGTATGCATCAGTTTTTTCAAAGTTTTTTGGAACCCCTTTTTTACATTTTTTGAACCCCCCACTCGTTTTTTGGAAAACTCCCTTCTTTTTCGGAAAATACCCTTTCCTCCTCCAACCTCACTTCCCCCTCTATGGTTCGTCCATGAGCATCCTGTTACACCATGTTCAAGCACTATTAAGCAATGTTGCGTCATTCCTTTAGCTTTCTACCTCCTCCCTCCCCTTCCCCACCTTTGTTCTTGTACCAGTTCGCCAGATGATAAGAGCTAGTGAGGTACGCGAACCACCCCCATTGCCCACCCTTATCAGGTCGCGTCCTGGTAATTTCCGGCCGGCATCTTGAAACCTCCACTTCCGCTGATAAGCACTTATCAGCACTTATCAGGTCGCGAACTGGTATACGTTCCCTACTTCCAAGAATTTTATTTTCAAAAATATTTGCTCATAGTTTAATATATTTGTTCTGAAGACATTCAATTTCATTAAGTAATATAAATGAATTGAAATTTATAGTATATTCTTCAAGAATTTCACACAGTTAGGTTGTTTTACCAGAATAATAATTATTTTTTATTTTTTATCATCTTACAGTGTAACCGCTCTATCTGCAAACTAAGTCATTAAGGAGCACCTTAATTTTATTTTGCTCTTAACATAATACATTGCATTACTTGTGTATTTAAACTCTTCTCTTCTCTACAATTTACTTTACAGTATGTTCCATTCTTCTGTTGGACATTTCTTTACTCCTCAGCCAATCACTGCGCTGTACTGAAGTTTTAACGTTATCTAATAATTTTGTTTCCCTTCAAATTCATGTTTTGCTTGCCGAAGATGTGGTACTTGTGGTGATTTATCTATGTGTTTGAATTGGATATTCCTAAAATGTAATTTTTGTCCAAACGTTTTGACTTTCATTTGGGAATAACAGTTAGAGAGTAATGTTTCAGAAAATATTTACTTCACTAAATTTTTATCTCGATTGTTGAACTTTGTGTTTCCAAAGGAGAAAAAATTAGTAGGAAGGTATGTCAAGCTTCCCCCTGTTTGCTCGAGTGTTGGAAGCCTTACTCGGCTTATAATGAGAGTAAGGTCTTTTGAAAGCTTCTTGACCGCAATGTAAAACGTATTGAAGTAATGTGTAAAAAACGTGATTAATATAATTGCCTAGGTTGGTTAGAGAATTTTGTCAAATTCAAGTTAAAAACGAATTGTGACATTTATTTAATAATAATTGTCACCTATCCTAAGAGTATCGATTATTGTGATATCTAGAGAGAGAAAAATTCTTAAAAAGAATTGAATATAAGTAAAGAAAATATGATGAGAGTTTAATAGTACTGTGTGAATTAGTAAATAATTTTATTTCAGGTTTTGATACAAGAAACTACTGCAGATATAATTTTCTGAAAATTTACTGAATCATGCTACATTTCTAAAATATTAATGTGTCGTGTTTTTATTGTGTTAAATGTAATGTTTTTGAAAACTATTATTTGAGGTGCTTATTTTTGTTCATACAAAAGAAGTAGGCCTACGAACAATGATGTTAGGAACACTTAAATGTGAAATTAAATTGAGATGATTGTAAAATAATATATTATTCACAAATGTTTACTACCAGATCTGGTAGTCTTGTACTCAGTTGATTTCATTTGCATAAAAATGCAGTTAGAACCTTGTCACATTTGTTGTTTTTATCCAACAAACATCCTGAGTCAGATCAATGTGTAGATCTCAGTTAGTACAGCCGTAAGCAAACTTCAACTCAATTTTGATTAAATCAAGGTCTCGGTTACTACAAATTTGAGGGAATGGGTACTACAAGATACAAAAAGTACTTGTGAACGCATATTAAAAATTCTTCTCTGAATTATTACAACCTTTGTCATTACTTTGTCCTCACATATTGTTGAATTGATTTTCTATATTTGAGTGAGAAGTGTATTTGTGAGAAGTTCTTCTGTTGTACCATGGAATAAATTCCTGAAAATAGTCTTAAACAGGATTTTTTTCCTTACAATCTAAGGTGTGTATGTCCACTGAAGGAAAGTATTATATAAATTTTTATGTTCAAATAAAGCCGAATTGAATGTAATTATATGTCAATTTGTGTATATTTATAACAAGTTTTTACTTTTTTAACGGAGCAATGCTATTAAATAATTTTCATTTTTAGTGAGGATTTATAAATTTACCTATGTATAGATGTTTGTAATAAGTATAAAAGAACAGTAAGTATTTTGTTTTTCATTTCCTAAGCTATATTTTTCGTCCTCACGACGATATAAGCGCACGTATGTGCTGACGATATAAGCTAGGCATCATGTCTACTTGCCGAGCTGTTACGTGCACTAAAAAGTAGCCAGGAACGCTACTTCCATACTTGTGAGCGCTGTCTCTCGGTCAACTATGAAAACTAGTCGTGCTGACTACGTAAGTAGATGGCCGGTAACCATCCACGTAAAGTAGTCGCCACGACTACTTCATAGTTGCGGTGACTTTATTTTTCTCCGTGCACATGTAAACTTCGTTGGAATATTTTATTTATTACTCGTGACTAAACCGAGCGTGAAACATTTTACTGTTTACTGAAATGTTTGAATAAACGTGATAATTTGACGATTTTTGCTAGTACGTAGACAATTATTTTTTATGACATAAGATGAAAGTGTCAAAATTAATTCTTATTCATGAGTGATAACTGTTGTGTCTGTAACGACATTTAACAATTTCAAGCTTCTTCGCGCAAAATATAATGAGTAATTAATTCTTTTCAAAAACATTCCTAAAAACGACTAGACTTAGTATTAAAGAAGAAAGTTTATACTTTTGCAGTCAGAAATGCCGTAATCACATTATCACTGAATTAGCACGTTTATAACTAACTATGCAGTCACCAGCATGGACTCGTGGAACGCGTCACCAAGAAAAGAGCGTCTAAATAATATTAAATAAATATTTACTAAAACATTTAATAAATGTTATTAAATTAATAGATTCTACTTCATTATTAATCGACGAATTCATGGCTACATAGAAACCAGTTTGTAAATTATTGGTTTTATGATTTCGTGTCGAAACATCATGTTCATAGCCTTCTTTACTACAAGCCGTGACCTGACAAAGACAACGCTGTATTATCTGTCAAAGGTAGTCCGATGAGACGGAGCGTAGCCTGAAAGCGATATTACAAAAACATATGTTTAAACTAAACTTAATGCCTGACGATACAACGATTATGATTGAGGTATAGTATCATTAGTTGCATTTTAGAAACAAGTTTCTCCTAAAATCGGCGGCGATTATTTTTAAGACAATACAAAGTTTTGAGAGATTTCTGCATTTGGCATAAACTCTCTTAAATTTGTTCGTTTGAAAGAGATAGAACACATTGAAATTATTAATTGGCTATTGCGACTCGAAGCATCACTTAACATTTAATAACTGTACGCATAAAATAAAATGTCTCGAATGCAGGATCCTTTCTTCTAAGTTCAAAAGCTCCTTTAAAATGTAATGAGTACGCTCATATACTTCTTATAATACTTATTATTGAAACGAAGATGAAAAAATGAGTACTTAAAATTTACAATAATTTTCGGAATATCATTTTTTCTTCCCTGAATTAAGAATTCAAGATCGACAACTATGGTATTGTACTTAACTGTGTATTTTATCCATGTCTTCAGGTTGTCGTAATCTGAGACTCCAAAGAACGTAAGGATCAAATATAAGGAAAGGTGGGGTTGTGGTACATAATTAGATCTTGTGTAATTGACGATGTTCATTGTTTTTCTTTTTATCTAACCCTTTTTATCCGCTACAAAACAAATAATATGTAGCCATATAAACAAACGAAACAGCTTGATATTACCATTTAAACTATAATTTTACTCCACTACGAATAATTATTTACAATACCACATTGGGTCTCTACTCAAGAATACACATCGTCATTTTAGGTTATGGTTTTATACTATTTAAATTATCTCATCAATGAAATACGCTGAGAAGCAATTACTTTTTAAATTACAATTTTCTTGCTTCACTATTCTTCAATCCAGTACTGATGCGAATGCACAAAGTTATTAAGATAATACAACGCAAATACTCCGAACTCCAAAAACTATTGCAGCCTTTTCTTCTGTTATTACGGCTGTGAAGCATGTTTACGAGCAATCTTGCAAGGTTGCCAAATATGAGGGCCACGACTTGTAATGTAGAAGGTTATGACACTTGGAACCCGGGTGTCAGACTCAGACTAATAACAGGTTCCAAATAAACAGCAAAAAAATACTTCACACATTTTTCCGAGTCGAAAAAGTATAAACTATCGAATTGACACTTGGAGCGCTAGTGTCGCGAAGACCAAAAACAACAAATCTTATTTAATTAATATATTCTTCTTTGTTATTACACAACACGAATTCATGGCTGCAGAAAAAAAGTTTAAAAATATTTCTTTTATGAATTGTGTACAATACACGGGTAACCCTAGTGACACCAAGACTAAAAAGCAATAAATCTTAGTTCATTAATAGATTGTATTTCTTCATTAATCAAGATCAATTCAAGGCTCTAGGAGGACAAGTTAAAAAAAACATTCAATCATATCTTCCTGTCGGAACATCACGTACAATTGAGTTGATTCACGGATCGCAAATATCACGATGACAAAAGCAGAAAATCTTATTAAATCCGTCGATTTTCTTTTGTCGTAAATCAATACCAATTAAAGGCTTAAGAAACATTTTTTTAAAAATATTTATTGATTAGAAATTTTGAATAAAAAAATCAAGTACTGTTGAATTGAATGATGGGGCGCTAATGTCGCTATAACCAAAGTAATAAGTCGTATTACATTCCTTGATTTTACTATTGTATTATATAAGACTAATTTAAGAGTTTAGATTTTTTTTTAATATTTATTTTTTTACTTGTCGAAATATCATGTACAATTTATTTACAAGCGATCGATACACTCGTGAAGCGATCACGAAAAACAAAAATACTTAATTAATTCATAGATTCTAATTTGTTATAATTAAAGATCAGTTGAAGGTTCCGGAGGAACATGTTTAAAATTTTCATTTTATTTCTCGTGTACAGAGAAATAATGATGTTTAATCGAGTTGACACGTGGAGTGCTAGTGCCACGAATACCAAAAACAATAAATCTTTTTTAGTCCATATATTCTACTTTGTCATACAAGACGAAATATGGCTCCAGGGAAGCTTGTTTTCGAAATATTTGTTTTGGATTTCGTGTCAAACATCATGTTCAATGGAATTGACACTTGGAGCTCTAGTGTCGTAAATACCAAAAACAATAAATATTATTAAATTCATCGATTCTACATATTATTATTCAAGGCTTAAGACAAATATGTCATTAAATATATTTCATTTATTCTTTCATGTCGAAAAATCATAAACAATCTAATGGACATGTGGAGCGCCAGTGTCGCGAAGACCACAAACAAAACGTATTAGAGTCTTAGATTCTGCTTTATTACTGTTCAAGACTAATTCACGGCTCTAAATAAGCATATTTTGAAAATATTTTATTTGTAATTTCTTGTCAAAGAATCATGTAGTATCGTATTTTCACGTGAAGCGCTAGTGTCGCAAAAAACAAAAACAATAAATCTTATTAAATTTATTGATTCTACTTTATTATTAATCAAAAGAAATTCAAGATTTAAGACAAACATGTCTTAAGAATATTTAATATAATTTTTAATTTCGATGCACATGTATTTAAATGTTTTATTTTCGCGATATTAAAATACTCTAAAGTGACTCCGACTCCGGATTTAGCACGTCAAAATACATAGAGATCCTACAGTAACTTCCATTCTTTCTTTACAATTCTTTTTGATGCTATACCCTCCTAGTGTAGGATATTCCGTATTTAAGATTGGTTTTTCTGCAATCGGGGGTGATGGAACAATTCTGGATGCAGATTCGGATTCATCGTATCATATTACATATATAAGTATGATACTGCTATCAAATTGAGTTGCTTTCTACAATTATACCTAATGCTGATCCCGCCCGAAGTGAGATTTCCGTATTTTCTTTGTTTTAGGGGTTGTTTCTTGGGATTTAAAAGAAATGGAGGATTATGGAGCTATTTTTGACGCCGGATTTGGTTACAGCGTGTCAAAATGCAGAAAGTTGTGTATGAGATTGAGAAATCAGCCAAAAAGAAAAATTGAAAAACAATTTGGTAGGAAAAATGTACAATTTAATTGCATTATTTTAAGATTGTTTTAAAGAAAACATTCTGTGAAAAATTTATTTAGTTTTATTCAATCCAATACAACTTATGAGACGAAGTGATTTCCCATCACAATTTCCAAAGTAAATGTAAGGGATTCATCCCATTGCGTGAAGTCAGACCCGTAATTCTTTGAGCAGTTCTCTTATGCTCTGAACTTTGAGCAAGACCTCCTTTGATGCTCTGTAGAGTGTGAGTGTGAGTGGCTCTGATGTGCAGTAACCATAGATCCTGAAGCATATTCAAAAATTATATTGGAAGATGAGTGTGTTTACTTCTTGAAGGTCACGAGATTCCAGCTGGTCTTCTCTTGTACCCAGGACTTTCTCATTGGGAGACAGTTGCATATACCGATTCTGTAGATTGATGTACATACAATTCACACAATGCACACAGCATATATTCAAAATTTTAGAATTTCTCTAAAGATGGTCAACATTTTAATTTGGCATTCCTATTCATAGTATGTTCATCAATATCATTCATACTATGTTACTAGGATACTGCGGTCACATGTGAACACTTGAAGAAGACAGCAAAACTCTGACTGAATCATTGTGCTTTAAAAGAAAGTGAACATTGTCTAAGAAAAGATCGAAAAGATTTAAAACATCTTGAGATAATAGATGAAAATAAATCAATATATTCATAATTATAACATGGAATGATTTATTTTAAAGAATTTTATTCAGACACACCTTTTACATATACAGATACATATAATCAAGAATTTTGAGCACTTATGTCTATAATTTCACATTTTATGATTTAAATCATACCTTAACATGGCACATTGGAAAAACAAAAAAATTGAAGAATGAATCCATTAGGAAATGTTTTTTTGAAAATCCATGATTTCCATTTATCCTCATATTGAGGGACTATAAACATTCTATGGATACACAAGTCTGTAGTATTGCCCAAATATTGTAAAATTGCTCTAAGAGACTGAAAGGAAATATTGAGTGAAACTGCTCTATGAGACTGGAAGGAAATAATAAAAGTGATCAACTGTATTAAGTTATATATTGACTATATTACAATATTTGATTTTTTATGTTGAGCATGAATGTAATACTATTGGTTCTTGTATTATGATAAAATACTTAATTTCTATCTTAAGCAACACAGCTAGTAATGGCTGCAAACAACTGTTCACAATGCTTTACTTATTTCCTATACAACAACTTCTCATAATTTTTGTAAAATTTTTCAGAGTCTTTAATAGTTATTATAACTGATAATTTACTGTTCAATATTCTCTCAATAATAAAGAGGTAAATGTAATTGGAAAATTTTATAGACAAATTATTTGAATTATTATTGATCATGACTTATAAATATTGTGTTCAAGACTGATTGATAAATAAACAATGAAAAATAGCTGTGGAATTTGCATACATTTGGACAGGTAGAACTGTGCCTCAAGAACCAGAACACAAGAAACCTTTCATATATAATTAAGTATTTCATTGTAATTGACCTCCATTTGTGAAATATTTTTCTTTAAGTAAATGGAGAAGACATACTTATATACATTTATGTATTATGTACATGCTATTGTATTTTATGGGTATTATATCACTTTGCTGATGCAGGAAAGATATATTCCCTTTGATATAGCTTTTCCTTGTAATGTTCTTCATTACATAGCCAATTCATTGGCCTGATTTTAATTTTTATTTGTATTTTTATTTTTCTTCTAATTTAACACACTTTATCTTTAACAGAGTATTGAGTTGAGATAAGTTTCTTTTTCGGCTTATAATATCACACGTTAAATTGTATAGCGTCTATGTCAACAATGGAACTTTAGTCACTTTTACATCACTTTGGAGGAAACTTCTGATGATTCTAGAGTCACTTTAGAAGTCCTTTGTTTAGCATTCTGTGTTTCTTCATAGATATCATTAAACTCATGATGGTGTTCTGACTCTTTCCTGCAAAATGAGTTGATCCATTAGAATACAAAAATATGTTCTACATGATACCTATTAAACTCATTCAATTTGACGAACAAAGAAATATTTTAGGTACAAAATTGAAGTTCTTGATTTTTAGAAACTTCATTGATTAAATGCAGGTTATTGAGACAATTTCTTTATTTCCTACTAATTTATTTTGTTTTGGGTTTTGGGAATTGGAGAGATCTACCCATATTTTCTTAGTTGTTAATTGCCTTGTCTGTGGGTACCCTGGCTCTGGACACTTCCCTGGGCAGCACACAATTCATAGGTATGTGCAACTCCCAGAAACCAAAAAATTAAATAATGGAAATAAGATACAATAACATGTTACATTTAACTTGCTGCCAGGTCTGAGGTTGCAATAATAATATAAATATTAGCACAGGGTCCATTTACTTTTAAATAGAATTTTATCAGAATACATAGCAAGGTAAAATATCAGAAATAATGGTGAAGAAACCTAGATTGAAATAGTCTCAACCATACTAAATGAATTATTTTTTCTATTGTAACTTGCAGGAAGTACTAGAAATATAAAGTTATTAGCTTTGAGATAATATTTCTTGAAATAGAAGAAAAATTGTGTAAGATGACAAAAGTGATTAATCTAATTCTCCCTGTTGTTTCCCCAATTTTAAAAAGATATCAATGTGCAATTCAGGAATTGCTTCAAGACTGTTAAATTTGGGAATAAAAATCATATGTCCCTTGGTGGAATTTGAGGATGTGGGAACAGTTGCCCCACTACAAAATTCAACTAAGTTTAAGGATTACAATATTTTTGTAATTTTTAAAGTATGACCTTTGATAATTAATATTAATTTTGAACATTTGAATAAATAATGTCTAAATGATCTAAGTCAAGTAAAATGCATACTTTTGTGCTTATTGAAATAATATGCTTAGTAACTCATTTGTATATATTCACATTTTTTATTAATTGTTTCAAAATTCATTCTAAAATTTGCATTATTATTATTCTATTAACAATAATACATTTTTATTTAGACATATTCAACAAAAACTTTTAACTTCTTACATGTATTTATGTTTCTGGGTTGATGCAAAAAGAGATTTTGGACAATCCTTGTAATAGCGCCAACATTCTCCATGGTCCTTCCCAGCCTGTTCTGCGGTCACATACTCTGTTAAAAGATCTGCAAATGGTGATTTACTGGCCCTAAAACAATTGATTGAAAATTTGTTTTTAGCATAATGTGTCATAATTTTGGCATAATTTAGTAACCGATTACATACACAGTAACAGAGTAACTACTTATATAGAATCTTAGAAATAGAACCATCTCAATTCAAATTTCTGTGAACTATCTCCATATTATTCAGAAGCCCAGATGTTAAAAATATGGTCCCTCCATGAAAATAACCTCTGAATATGTGCCTGCCTAAGCATTATTAAAAATTGTATGTGTTCTAAATCAGTTATAAAACAGATTCCTACTACTTCAGCTCATTTAACTCTGGTTCCTTATTCAACTGTTCATTATTGTTAAAATATGAACATCTTATTGAACTTACGTGAAAAATAACTTTATTATTTCTCCAATTAAACCAAATTGATGTAATGATTGTCCATGGACTTCACATATTGCCCGAAGAAGGCAGGCTCTCCCATCCATCCCAAAATTTGCGAGGAAGTCTTCCACGACAGAGTACAGCAAAGCTCTGAAAGGAAAAGTAACTTTTAATTCAAAGGGCTCTGATATAATGAACCAGGGTTGCCAAGAGGATTTTTGGCAGATATTTAATTTCACGCCTTCTCACTCCTTCCACTTTTTCCAACTCTTCTTAACCGTCCCCTCAATCAGTAAACCTATATGGCCACACTATGGTCTGGGATAATATTTTTCATTTTGTAAAAGAGAAAAACTACATGAATTGATACTTTTCAGATACGATCAACATAAATATTTCAAGTGCGAGAGTAAATTTAAAATCTATCACAGATAAGATATCTAATTATACAGTGTATTTTTTTAAATGTTGTATATCAGATTCTTTGTTTGTATGGAAGACATTGATAATAATATGTTTATGCTTAATTAGTATTGTTTACTAATTTTTTTTGTTGCAGTATTATTAATCTTTTTCTTCTTCTTGACCTTCAAAATAATAATATAAGGAAAATGTTCTTGAGATGAGGTCTGTTGAAATAAGAATTATATATGTGCCATCTTTTGGAACTGTATTTGATCTTCATCAGGACTCTATAAAATATATGCACAGTGCAGTTTGGGGAAAAAATTACAAGTACAGTAAGTAAATGTTACATTGTGCATAAATGAGAATTAAGAAAAATTCTAATATGATTTAAGGGTTATGCCATTAGAAGAATTAGAAATACAATTTACAAATGTTATACTTGATATGAATATGCACTAGTCTAGATTCAAGTACATACTGAAAAATAAAATAAATATGATTTAATTACAAAATATCAAAACTCTTGACAAAAAAATGTTTATTTTATTTTTTACATCAAATTTTTAAGTAAGACGAAAGGCAAGATTGAAAAGGATGATGAGATGAATGTCGTGTATGAGGTTCCATGTGGTGGGTGCAATGCAGTATACATCGGGCAAACCAGTCAGAAGTTCAAAGAGATTACAACAACAAATTTCAATTTGTTAGAAAGCTTCACCAACTTGTATGTTAGGAAAACATGCTAAAGAATTTGGACATATATTTAAATTTAAAGAGGTCAAATTTTAGATAACGAGTTAAATTACAAAAATAGACTCACCAGGGTAATAATTTATTTTATGAAATCAAAAAACTCATGCAACCTGAAAACATACAGATGGGATGAGCAGTATTTATGTAAACATAATGAATAGTAGTTGTCCGCTCTTTGGAATTGAATCGGAATGCAGGGTATTCCTATCGATTGTGTCTGGTTTTGATAATGGACTCAATAGGAGAGATCATATCAGGTGGCCAGTTGGATTCTGCAGAGTCTTTAAGCTCCAACAGTTCAGCTGAATAGATGTAACCATATTGTCATAATTTGTGTAAGGTATGTAATTATTTACAATTTGGTCTTAATAATGTTACAGTTTGGTATTGTATTTGTATTCACGTACATACAATACAATGATTTTTAATATGCATTTTGATATTGTGTTATTAGATCTTTTATATTTTATTTTTTGTTATGTATTTGAACCTAGACTATTGAATATTTGGTTCAAATATAACTTTTGTCAATTGTATTTGTAATTCATCTAATGGTGTAACTCTTGAATCATATTAGAATTTTCCTTAATACTTGTCTATGCACAATGTAATATTTATATACCACACTTGCAATTTTTTCCCTGAACTATACTGTGTATTTATATTCTTCAGTCCTAATGAAGTACTAATACAGTTTGAAACATTGGTACATAAGTAATTCTTGTTTCACCAGACCTTGTCTCAAGAACCTTTTCCTGATATTATATCATTATTAGTGCTGACTACATATAAACATATTTGTGGAAATAATGCCATACGTCGATGTGAATGTATCGACATTATGAGTGAATTCTCAATAAAGTCACAAAACTGTTGACAAAACATTGTTGTTTTTTTTAATTTAAAAGCAATTTATACCTGCCAAGAAAGATTGTATTTATTAATTCTGTTAATATTGAAATGGTAGAAAACATTAATTCCTGACTAGTAAATAAACATTCAAAAATATTTCAATACTTTTTCAACATGCTTATTTAGTAGGCATGTTATACTTAGCTCAAAAGGTACTTAATGAATTAATGTATAAGAGAATATTTAATTAATCTATAGTTTTATGAATCTCACAAACAATTTGTAACTTTCTTCATTTACTGTTGTGTTCCTTCAACCAACTATAATGAATCAACAATTATTTATCAACATTAACTTATCAGTTGTAATTTATATTTATGAGACCCTTTTAATGATCTGAAAAGAACACAACAAATTAATTATATTTTCCAGTCACAGCATTTTAGTTTTCATTGGCACTGGAGTGAACTAATATTTTTATTTGCAACAAAACACTCAAATGCAACATGTAATTATATATTTTTAATGAGGAAAGCAGTCAGAAAATGAGATAGTTACTACAATACCAGGGAAAAATATGCAGGATTTTCTACAACTAGGGGGATGAGGAGATAAGAGGGCTTATTCAGCCCTTCCTAACAATCCCAGGTTCATGAAAACCCATTTGCTCACTCTTGCTTAAAATGACATTCTATAGAGTGATAATTTTAAAGTGTACATTATGGGACAATTAATAAAGTATTTCCTCTGTTACATGAATGCCACATTGGTTAGTGGTAATTAAGGAAGTTTCCTGAGACAAACAATTGATTTATTAAAATCAACATTATCAACATAAAAAACAATGATAACTTGAATGCTTCTTACTTTTGTGATGAAAACTAAGAAGATGGTAAAAGTACAAGATAAAATAAGTTTGATATTTAAGAAGGCAAGGATTGAAGGGGGGTGGGAGATGGGTGATGCGCAGCCATCCCCCACTTATAAAAACTAAAATACATCATGTATAATATTGAAATGTGAAATATTATACCCTGATTTATATCCTTTTATTTGATTTTTCATATGAATTGGAAGGATTTGATTTAAATTGCTGTAAATCACTACAGGAACCCCCACTATCATCAAGGGTATTCCATACACCCGATAGGACCCTGATAGAAAAATTATTTTTTGAGGTTAATGTAGCCCTAATTGGGGAGAAATAGAAAAATTATCTTATTTGAGAGGTTGTAATGACTTTAGAATAATAAATGATCTAAAACCTTTAAAATGGGAAAATAAATTTCAAAGTGATCCAGAGAGGCATTATCATTGTCATTGTTTACAGTTAATTTAGGAAAGAAGCACACAAAGCATTTAGGAAAGGTTTTGTGCTAAAAAATAGCAGTGTTCATTATTCACACATCTATAAATTATTTACTAAAACTTTTATCTTCAATCCATATGTATAGACTTTTTATTAGATTGAAAGGATTATATATGCAAAATGTATATACCATCCCTGAGGTTCATGTAAACTATTGTTTAGAGAATTAAACGTCCTGCCTCTTCCTTCTATTTACATTAATGAACTAGAGTTGTTTTTAAGAAATTAAGTTTCACCCTTGTTGTATGAGACATTCTCTTGAAAAACACTTGAAATGAGGCAAATATTCACTGTCCTTGTGTTTCAACCACTCTTTGCCAAAAATGGCCATATCGTCCTGGTATTGTTCTACATTCCAAAGAATATAAAAGATATCATGACATTAGATTTCCTCATATTAAAAGTTTATAGTTCAAAAATTCCTTCAGCATCATTACTCCCGTAATGTTAACAGATTTATTGATGTAAAGAAAAGGAGGTCAATGTGAGTATAAATTTCCCTATTAAATGTTTTTTATATTCTTGCGAGTATTAATTATAATAATCGATCCTAATTCATAAACTTTTAAATCCCTCTAAACACACCATTGCGAGAATATTTTAAATAATAATTGATAAAAATACAAAATTAATTTAGTACATTCTTATTATTCACTATAGTAATATTTTTATTTGTACCTTGTCATGATTGTGAAATTTATCTGTCCTCCCATTATGGCCTTTGATTTTCTCCACATTTTTCGTGAGCACTTTCATCTGACTTTATGGGATGGTCCCTTGCTTGCTTCCAGAGTGTTAACTGTCTTATTGTCTTCTTCGTTGTCATACACAGTTTTTTACTGCTTTTTTTGTCATTGTGCATTAGATCAGTTGTTCAGATATCATTGAAGTAAAAATGAAAAACCTTCTTTAATTCTAGTATTTGTGAGTGGCAGTCTTGATATGGAGGTAGTAGTACTGTCACAAAATGAAATACATGTTTTTTTCTTTGTGTATTTTGTAATAGATTTTCAATAATTATTCCTGTTTTATATTTCACGAGAATGAAGAGCTCCTAAACACAAGGGCCTCTGAATAAAGACAAATTAGAGTTTTGCCTCAAATTAAGCGAAAAACAGTACTCTAAATTGGTTGGAGGATTACTCCAACTGATATTCGAAAGAGTCCTAGAGGACTGTGGAAATAAGTACCTACCTTCTCACTGGGTCATCCAAAACAAGGACCGTGTCCAATGCTTCAAAAGGGATAATGTCTTTAGAAGCTTTGGATGAAACTTAACTAAATTCTACAAAATGTCAGAATATTCAAACAACTGTTTGTTTAATCTTTTTTATATATTTATTTCATATTGTTCAGCAGCCAGGGAAATAAAAAGAGGTCAATCATGAAAATAAGAAGAAGGTATTTTCTCAATCGTTTCTTATGTTTTCGGAGGTACTGAATCCGATTTTCAACTTTGCCACCCCGTCTCTGTATCAAAATAGAAGGTTTACTTGCAAAATTTGCATGAGAATATAGTAAAAACTATATTATAAGTTAAAAAATATGTTATTATAAACACTGTATATAACACTCATTAAAAACTATATTTCGGTCTAAATCCACAATAAAAATAGTTGAATATAATAAATCATGGAAATATCATCAGTCACATCATACGTACAAGCAGACCAAGTTTCCAGAAATATCAATAGAAAATATTAGTACTTGAGGAGATA